>CM034462.1:34875255-34905794 GCA_019925255.1 Litchi chinensis | reverse complement strand
GATTGGCTTGTCAATGGGATATATTGTATTCTCAACAGGGAAGCCATGGTGGTTTGTGAGTATGGTTGAAAGAAAGGTGTTGAAGCTTGCTAGACGAAACAGAGGAAGAGCAAGAAGAAGAAATTAACAAAGTGCAAGTTATTTTCTCAATAAGGTAAATGCTTCAATATATATACTTTGATATATAAGAAAATAGTTACTTTCCATGAAGCTTTCTAAGCATGTCTTTGAAACTGCAAGAAAATATGTAGTTTGACACATATTTTCTGGTTTCTTCTTGTTTCCTCACTTACTTGGGAATAGTTGAGTTCATAACTTGTTGAGCTCTTAAAATCTAAATGTTGCTATACTTTGTGATTTCTTGTTTAGACAATGTTTTTCACACCAATGTTTGTTCACTATTTAATGTAAGTATTATAAAATATAGGACTGCTAGATCTTTGTGCTTGTGAGCATTGAATATGTATCTTCAAAAAATAGTTTCAAGAGATGCATATTCTTAAAACTTTTCCAACCTAGTTCAGTGGTTACATTTATTTATGGATCCAAAAACTAACTTTCATTTTTTCATTATAGGTTTGACAAAGGTGATGAGTTGGCATATAGCATCTAGCCCTAAAAGGTGCTATTAAACAATTCATGTGTGAAAACTAAACCCAGATATCTATCATTTTAGTGTTTTAATTTCAAGTTGGTATTACTACAATGTAATTCATATAATATTTCATGTTTAGAATAAATTAAGTCTAATAAAATTGTCCGAGTTATTATTCAAATTCAAATGTAACATAGACTTCATTGCAAGATGGCACCACCAGTAATAGTGGGCTCCCTTGTCCCCCTTCAACTATTAAAATTGTGGCTTAGAATTAAATGGCGTACTAGGCTAGTTTTGCCCATTAAAATATCTACCTTCGATATTTACTATGTTTTGAGGTTCCTTCAATATGATTTAGAAAGAACTATGAAATAGGACAACATAATCTGCGTAGCATATTGTGACTATAAAAATTGTTTGGTGAAAGTCCCAGACTTTCACACCCATAATTTTGTTCGATTTATTGTCCTACATTAACAAGATTTACAATGCAGCTTATTACTATCATTTCCTTTAGTATAGATCAAACCATGAATACATACATCGATATCTCTATCATGTAAATTATGAAAATGTTGTACTTTTGGTAAAGATAAAAGATAAAATACTAATATGAAAGTATTTTCACATTAGAGATTTTTTTTCAATTGCTCTAAATTTTATAAGTGTAGGATATCTTGGATGGTAATTGTATCAATGCTTTATTTGGAACCTCATGGACTTCTCTTTCCTTGGCACCACATACTAGTTGTTAAACATTATATAAAATAATTACTTTATAGAGTTCAAGCTATTGATGTCTACCTTAGATAACTTTTCTCACATTTGAAACATCTCTTAAGCTTGAAGATGTGACACAATTTTATCAAACAATATCTCAACCTTCTAACAATATTTTACTTAAAACAATGTCTTGTTGTGGGTTTTTAATTGATATTACTGATGTAAACTTTGTTGATTTTGTCGAGCTTTGACTTGTTTTACTTTTGTTGAAAAAAAAAAAGAATTTATTAGACCAAAAATACATAAATAGCTTATGTTCAATAAAACCAAATATATATATATTTTGTAAGACCCAAAATTTCATTTTCCTGGGAGAAATAGTGTTTCCCGGATAAAGGGTATTTTCGGATGGAATAGTATTTTCAAATGAATAGTGATTTCGTATGAATAGTGTTTTTGAATAAATAGTGATTTTCGGGAAAAAGAATATTTCCTCAAGTTTTCATGAAATAAAAAGTTTTCGGGTGAATAGTGTTTTTGGTGAATAGTATCTGTGTGAATAGTGATTTTCGGAAAATGGACCCCGGACATCATAAGCTTCAGAATATGAATTAGAGTTATTAGAAACTGAAACGGAGTAAAAATAAGTTTGTTTAAATGGATTTTAGAGATTCCGAATATTTATTGATAAAAATACCTCATAGAAAACATTGTGAATTTTAATGAGTTTATAGTCGATTGAATTTTTTTGAAGCATGAATTAAATTTAAGACACCCAATTAGAGGGTTGCATGGTCAATTTGACGATAGGATGATCATGGAATATTTTGGGATTTATTGGTGTTAAGCGAGGACTAAAATTTAAATTAATTGTAATATTAAATGTGTAGGAAAAGTTATTCATCAAAGAAGCACAATCTATGTGCTTGGATGGAAGCCAATAAGGTTGTGACATCTTAGAGTCAAAAAGCAAAGGATTAATTAAGATTGTATTAAGTGATGGATGAGTTGTTAGATTTGTTGGATGAAATAATTAACCAACCAAACATCTCCATGCATATATAATGGCATTTAGGTGAATTTAGAATTAATTTAATGGCAATTTTGCCATAAGATAATTGCAAATATATAAGAGGAAGCATGGTTGATGAGTGAAGGAGGTGATATGTCGGTTAAGAGGGGGAGGAGACGTGATTTGCAAGCTGAAATTGTGAGAAGAAAAATCAGAACTGAACAAGAGTGGTGAGTAGTGGCAATTGTGTGAATTTAGAACTAATTTAAAGGCAAATTGGACATTTAATGAGGGCTGGCATTTAAGTGACTGCATGGCAGATGATTGGAGGATAATATGTCGGTTGAGAGGGCTTGAAAAACGTCCAAAGCAAGCTGAATTCAGGGAGAACAAAACAGAAACCGAAAGGAAGAAAAAAAAAAGAGACTGGAAACGTGAAGCAGAGCAGAACCGTGAAGAAGAAGAAGAAGTCTGCAGGCCGTGAAGAGGAGGAGAAGAAGAAGAAGGAGAACATGATCCAAGCTGGTGATCTCTCAAACCCATCTACCTTCATCAAGAAAGAGTGAGAGTAAGTGAAGTTGTTTTGTGTTTGGTTGCTGGAAATTTTTAGTTATTGATTTATATGAGATTTTGAGAAATTATTTGGGTTAAATCAAGGTTAATCATCATCAATATAAGTTTGGAAGTGAAGGAAGAGAATCAAGAGGCTTGGATCAAGGTTGTTGAGAGGTAAGGGTTTGGGGTTTGATGAATTAAAGTTGATAAGATTAATTGATTTAGTTTAAGGTTGTAGTGATTTAATGGATGATTGTTGAAGTTTATGTGTGATTCTTTGGGTTGAGATGAAAAGGATGATGAAGTTTATTGTATATTAGTATGTGATTAAATGATAAAAGTAGAAGTAATGGGATTATTTGGATGGTTAAATGTAATTATATGTGAGATTGTATGATGATTTAATTGAAGCTTTGAAAAGAAACATCAAATGATTGTGTTGTTGGATATATATAATATATATAATAGTGTATGGTTTATGGTGTTTTTGCATGTATTTAAGTGATTCTAATATGTGAAGAAGTGGTATGAGGTTTGGATATGAGTTTATAGTGATTAGAACTAAAAAGATGCAAGAAAGTGGGAAACTTGAATGTTGAATAATTATATTAGAGCTTGATCAATTGTAGTTTTTATACATGTTGAGCTTATTTTAAAAGATTAAATGAGTTGTAGAAGGTTATGGGATGTAAGTGAGTGGGTTGGTATCAAAAGATCCAAGAGAGATGAAAATTGGAAAGATAAATAATTAAGTTGGTTAAAGTTAAGTGTGGAGGTGAATTTGTCATCAAATAGATTGCATGTATTTTGATGATGGTTATAAAGTGTTTGAATACTTTAATGTCAAAGAAATAAATAGAAATGGATGTGAGAATATTAATTGGATAGTTGATGAAATTATGAATTTCTTGAGAATATATGTTGGATTAAAGTAAATAAGTTATGGATATTTGAATAAGTTAGATGCAAAAATTATGGATTAGAAAGTGATTTGGAAGATTGTCAAGAATATGGTTATTATGTATTGGTGTATGAAATTTTAATGAAGTTAGAAATTTTAATATTTATGAATCCTAAACCAAGATTGTTGGTTGGATTAAATTGTAGGAAAATCTCAAGAATCAAAAGGATGTGTTGGAGAGGTGGTGAAGATATTGGAATGAATAGTGAGTGTTTTATTTTTAAAGCATTTATGAATTTATTTCATGAGAAGTGAGTTATTTAATTATTGTTTTAGCAAAAGAATTTATTATATAATTTTCAAGTTATTTTAGCATGTTAAATATTTGATATGAGTTGCATGAATATTTTCATTTAATTGTAATTATGATTATTGAGTATCAAAGCAATTTAGTAAATGAGTAATTATACTCGAGAATTTTACATGCTAAAGTTATTTACGGATAATAGGCTTCGGCCTCAGAAAAAGTAAAGTTTTATTTCAAGTGATTAAAGAAAAAGAAAGAATTTTTAGTTTATTGAAAAAGAGATTTTAGATGCCTATGGTTTACCCTAGCCCCAGTTTAGTATCCGGCCGAATGCCCTATGCGTGATACGGTAGATGAGAGGAAGTCAGTCAGTGAGATTTGAGTCTAGTCGACTCTTGTGTGAGCGAGGCATGAGTGATCCGTATACATGTATAGGGTAGTGTAGTCGGTCCGCGTAGGCCCGCTTTCTTTCGACTACACATGGTAGATTCCCCACTTCTAGTGGTTAGCTAGAGTTTATATGCTACCACACCAGGAGTAGATATTCCCTGGGTTACCATTTAGGCGAGTATTAGAAAAGATTTATGAAAAGATTTCATAAAGTGTTTTAGAAAAAAATTTAGAAAGCATTTTAGTTTTAAAAACTGTTTTTGGAGAATATGTTATCCAGAAATGAATTTTAATTTATATAAATTATACCACTCACTGAGTTTTATACTCACCACCCTATTTTCGTATTTTATAAAAATCCTCCCCAGATACAGGAACGAGCCGTCAATCAGAAGAGGCTCCATCAGACGCGTAAGTGGCCCGACGTAACAGCATCACTGCATAAGTTTACTTTGAAAGTTTATGTCATACGTTACATTCCATTTTGATGAAAATAGTTGTAAATAATATTTTGGATTGTATATAGCTTTTGTTTTTATAAAATTAAATTATATATTTACGTTGACTAGAAACGAAGTATATTTATGGATTTTAAATTGAAAAAAAAAAAATGTTTGTGGTTAGATTGTGAAAATGATTTGAGGGCCTGAGGCCCAGTAGTGAAGAAATGTTTGTTATAGAAGTGCTAAATTTGAAATTTGCAGGGTGGCATGCTTGAAATACAGTCGTCATGCTGCTAAAATTTTATAAACCTATTTTATAAATGTTCAAATAAAAGAAAATTTTTTATCACATTTCAGCATTAACAGACATTTTTAAAAAGTAATGGCGTAGCTTTACGGGAACCTTCTAGTTGGATCAGATATCTGCTGGAGGGCTACTGTAAGGTGGCCGACAGGCCTAGTAAGGAGAGGGGCCTGTCAATATCAATGTTATTATAAAGTTTAAATACAACCTTGTTTCAGAGAATTCAATTATCAACCAACCTTGCTAAAATTTAGGTTTTGTTACTTTTGTTATATATAACAAATAAATTTAATTGAATAAAACAACACATTTACTCAAATTATAACCAACAAAAACCAAGATCAATAAAAAAATTACATTTATTATAATTTTCAAATGCCACCCAGTTTGATGGCTTTAGCTGCCAGTCAACCGAATTCATTTATTTTACTAGAAGATGGGTGCCCAATTTTTCTGAAAAGATAGAAATTAGAGCAGTAATAGTCGAGGGAGGAGGAAGAAGAAGAAAAGAAGGTGTTATTTCATTTTAGGTGTAAAAAGATGTTGGGCAAGTGTATTTCTAAAATGAACGGTGTTGTTTAGATTTAGCGGGGGTTCATTTAGTTAGAGTACAAAATAGGTCATTTCTTTGATAAACTACAAACAACATAGTCCCTAACTCACTCAAACTCATCTCTAAAAATCACAAAAAATACAAGACACAAGTGAAGTCTAAGAAATGGCATAGACTCAAGTCTTTCAATGTACAATAATCTCTCCTACTCAACATTTATGCAAATACAGATATTATTGTTAGTAGTAGTATATGAGCAATTTGCTAATACAAAATATTAGGAAAATTTTTTTAAAAAGTATTAAAAAAATGTGATAGCATTTTCTTTATCAAATTTCTGCATAAAAGATAGATTTGTCTAGTGAGTCAATTGCATGTAGAACACGCACGTACATTGATGCATGCTACGCATATTTTTGTTAGACCCAAATATTTCAATGTACAATAATCTCTCCTAGTCAACAATCTTTCCTTGTCAACATTGAAGCAAATGTGGATATCATTGCTATGAACAAAATACTTTTATTTTGCTAGTAAAAGATATTAGAGAAAACTTTCAAAAAAAAAAAAAAAAAGAAGAAAAGAAAAGAAAAATGAGGCAGCCTACATCAAATTTTTGCATGAAGGATGGATTTGTCTAGTGAGTCAACTGCATATAGGACACTCATGTACATTAACGTCAAAATATTTTTTTTATATTTATTTATCACATTTATTCTATCAAATTTTTGTATAAAGAGCAGATTTATCTAGTGAATTAATTTTTGACTATATTTTTTGAAGGTGAAGTATTGATGCAAAGAATTAAAACTGCATTCATAACATTTTTCACATTGATTCTAGAGTGTCAAATTAAGTTTTACATACATAAGTCATGGAGTTAGTCCTCTTGGACGCGTAAACTCTACTTAATAGCCTTAGACTAGTTAAATAAAATAAAATAATACACAACTGCCATTGTATTTCTTTGTATTTTCTACATGTATCTTGAACTATTAAATTCTTTATAGACCAAGACTTTCAGCTACATTATTGATGACTTCCTTTTACCCCAACCTTCACTACATGTGGCCTAAGAAATGATTGCTGAAAAATCATATTAGAAATGCAGTGAAATTTTGAAACACATGGCAATGGAGAATAAAAGTCTAATGACTTAAACTAAATGGCATAATGAAATTGACATAATGAAATTCTTCTTATTAGGATTAAACTGACATAATAAAACTTTTATGAGAGATTCATCTAACATGTTCTTAGTCAAATATTATTTCATTGATGTCAAATGTATTTTACAAGATTAATTTACCATAGATGTAGTAGAACTTTAGCTGAGGCACATCTTTTCTTAACTCGAATGACATGCATCTTCTTTTCCACATTTGTGTTGAGGATTTCAAATCCAACTACATGTATTTACAAAGATGTATTGGAATGTTTTGCTCCAGTTTTGTGGGAAGAGATGATAGATATATGAATCACATTTCCATTTTCGCATTAGACATATATCTCAATCACTCTAAATATCATAAGTATATGACCTCTTGGATGGTAATTAAATCACTGCTTGATTGGAGAACCTCATAGACTTCTCTTTGCTTGGTACCACATACTAGTTGTTAAACGTTACTATCTAGAACCTAGAAAAAAAAAAATAAAATGTCTTGGAAGAAGCTTTTCTTCTCATCAGCTATTAGAAACAATATATAATGAAAGCAGAAAGTAATCAATGACAATATAACTTCACTTCTCATCTATCTCAGCAACCATAGTTGATTTTGTTCTTTCTTTTTTTCTATATCCTGAAGAGAGAACTATTTGGGAGTTACTGTTGCGGTATCTAGTCCTATGCCTCCTTTTCTTGTTCTTGTGTTTTCAAGTTACTCATTCAATGTCTTAGAACGCTTCTGCTCCTCCAAGAAACTTTGTTCTCCAGAAAATAGCATTGTCTTGCTCCATTTCAAGAACTTCATTTCAGTCAATAGTTCTGCTTCTAGTCATTGTGACAACACTGCTGCTCCATATCCTAGAACAGACTCCTGGAAGCAGGGAACTGATCATTGATCATGGGATGGAGTGACCTGTGATAGGTTCACAGGGCACATTACAGCCCTCAACCTGAGTTCTAGTTGGCTGCTTGGCATGATCGAAGACAACAGCAGCCTTTTGCTCCTCCACAATCTCAGAAAGCTCAATCATGGTTGTAACGATTTTCAAGGATCCAGAATGTCACAAAAGTTTGGTCAGTTCCCTCATTTGACACATCTTAAACTTTCTTAATCGTATTTTTCAGGTTTAGTTCCCATCGTGATCTCTCAGTTGTCAAAATTAGTTTCATTTGATCTCTTTAATAATTCACTTAAACTAGAATAACCCAATTTCGTTGAGTTCTTGCACAACCTAACAGAACTAAGAGAGCTTGTCTTTGACTTTGTGGAGATGTCTTTAGTTGCTCCTAGTTCATTGTCGAACCTGTCTTCTTCTTTGATATATCTCAGTCTTTGTCATAGCCATCTACAAGGTGAATTTCACATTGAAATCCTCCACTTTCCATTCCTCCAGCAGCTAACTCTATCAGACAATATATAGGTCTCACAGGTAATTTACCAATGTCAAACTGGAGTGGTCCTCTCAAATTGTTTAATCTTTCTGCCACAAGTTTCTCAGGAAAACTACCTGACTCAATTGGGAATCTTAGAAACTTGAAAGTATTTGATCTTCATTCATGCAACTTTGAAGGTCCAATTCCAGCTTCATTTTGGAACCGCACCCAAATCACTTCTATGGATTTGATATCCAACTATTTTATTGGTCAAATTCCATTATCACTTTCTAACCTTGGCCAACTCACTCTGTTATATCTTCGTCATAACAATTTTTTGATACAGTTTCCTGATGTTTTTGGCAACCTTAACAAAGTGAATTATTTAGATCTTACTGAGAATAATTTTGGTGGTCAATTGCCATTATCAGTATCCAACCCTAGTCCATTTTCATCTTTAGACTTTTCGGATAATTGATTCATGGGTTAGTTTCCTAGTCAACTAAGTGGCCTTTCATATCTAATAAAACTCTGCTTGCATAATAATCATCTGAATGGAATGATACCATCATGGTTTTTACTCTACCATCCTTGGAAATTTTAGGCCTTGGTAACAACTTCACAGGTTCTCTTGACCAATCACAGGCCTTGGGTGGTTCTTTGAAGTATATTCTTTTGAGTCAAAGTCAGATTCATGGATCAATGCCAAATTTCATATTTCAACTTGTGAGCCTTTCTTTTCTTGATCTTTCATCAAATAACTTGAGTGGTGTTCTCAACATGGATATTTTTTCAAACCTCAAAAATCTCAAGAGTGTGTATCTTTCAAGCAACAACCTACTCTCACTATAAAGCCACTGTAATGTCAACTTCACATTGACCGAGCTTGAGGATTTTAGATGTGCTTCTTGTCACATAACTGAATTCCCCAGTTTCTTAAGTGCATCAGAAAATTTGAACTTCTTAGACCATGCCAACAATAGGATTCATCAAAATCAGAACAATAGGATTCATCAAAATCAGAATTTTGGCACTATTTGCTCCATCTGAATCTTTCTCACAATCTGCTCACAAATTTTGAGCACATTCCTTCATTGTCCCTTGAACATATTGACCTTCATTCCAATTTACTCCAAGGACCACTTGTGTCTCTACCACCTAGAATGTGGTTCATTTCATTTGCAAACAACAAACTGACTGGGCAGATTCCATCTTCATTTTGTAATTTCAACGTTGTTAGATACATCGACTTACATCCAATAACAACTTGAGTGGAATGATACCAGAGTATCTTGCGAGCAACAGTAGATCTGTAGATGAATAACTTCTACAGCCGCATCCCTCAAACATTCTCAATGTGCCATAGGTTGGTGTCTCTTAACTTGAATGGAAATCTATTGGAGGGCCCCTTACCACCATCTTTGGCTAATTGTAGTAGCTTGCAAATACTAAATGTCAAGAATCATAGGATTGAAGATAACTTTCCGTGTTGGTTAGCAACTCTTCCAGACTTGCAATTCTTATCTTTCGATCTAATAGATTCTATGGTTCTATTGACAATTCCTAAACAAGATCTACATTCCCTAAGTTGAAAATATTTGATATCTCTTGTAATTTGTTCATTGGTCCCTTGCCAACAATACATTTCAAAAATTTTAAGGCTACGATGAAGGGAATTTGAACCTAAAATTATGGGAGATGGTATTCATCAAGAAAAAATGACTTTGACAATTGACGAAATAGAAGGTAAGTTAATTAACATCAAAGTTTCTTCAACCATCACAGCCATTGTTTTGTTGAACAACCAATTTCGAGATCAAATTCCTAAAACAGTACTTAGAAATCTTCAAGGTCTCCTATTTCTCAGCTTTTCTCATAGTAACCTAAAGGGTTATATTCCATCCTTGTTGGGAAATATGGCGACCCTTGAAGTCTTAGATCTCTCTTCAAATAAACTTCATGGAGAGATTCCTTTGCAATTGATAAATCTTCTTTATCTAGTAGTGTTATACCTTTCTTATAACCAACTTATGAGACCTATAACTATCGGATTGTTCCACTTTATGCAACAACTTTGCTAAAACATAGACCACTACCCACTGATGTAGGACAGTTGGCTTTGGAGTTTGAAGAAGAGATGGACTGAAAATTGTCCAAAAGAAGCGTTTCAAAGAAACGGGCATAACTTTTGACTCTGTTGTCAAATTTCCTATTATAATATATTTTCGGAAAGGGTTTTCAGAGTTCTAGAGTGTGCCAACCTAGGTTGGCCCGGTTGACGTTATTTACATCCTCAACGGAGCTGTTTAAGTTGGGTTGTTGGGCACCCGAAGATTTTAGCGTTTTTATTTACGTTTTATTTGTTTTCCATTTTTGCTTAGTATAAGGATATTTTAGTATTTTTGCTTCTTTTAGGGTTTCTAGGAGCCTATTTAAGGATTCTTTGTTATCAATTTCGGATTATTCAATAATATTTTCAAGTTTTAGTTTACCTTCATTCTATATTTGCTGGTGGATTCCAGTTTGTTACTTTAGGGATTACGCTGGTAAACCCTAGAACTTCCATTCTGCGTCACCCACTAACAGACTTCATTAAACAAACTCCATTAAACTAGGAAAGAAACATGCACTGCAATACTAACAAAATGCCTAAAAATTTGGACATGACAAACAACTTGATTGCATAACTTGATTGCTCTCTTCAACAATCCCTCCCTTAAACTGAAAGTTGTTAAACTTCAGTTTACTAGTATGGTTCCTTCAAGGTGGATTCTCCAAAGTACAAACTCCCAGCAATCTTCTCAAATTCTGGAAAGGAAGAAATCTGAGAGGTTTAGTAAATATATCAGCCAGCTGATCTTCGCTTCTGTAAAACTTCATATCACTTGTTCCACTAGTGCTGAGATCTCTTAAAAAATAATACTTCACATCAATATGCTTGCTCCTTCCATGTAGCACAGGATTTTTAGAGAGTTTGATAGCTGAGTTGTTATCACAAAAAATTGTAGTAGCTCCCACCTGCTTGAAATGTAGCTCTTCAAGAATTTTCCTCAGCCATATAGCCTGACAAGCACAAGCTGTTGCAGCAACGAATTCTGCTTCAGTAGTTGACAAAGTGACAATTGGTTGCTTCTTAGATGACCACGAAACAGCCCCTGTGCCTAGCATAAAAACATAACCTGAAGTGCTCCTTCTATCATCTTGATCTCCTGCATAATCACTATCAGTAAACCCAAACAAATTTGATTTTTGACCCTTCTTGTAGAACAACCCCGAATCTTTAGTTCCTTGCAAGTAACGAAAAATTCTCTTGGCAGCTAACAGATGCATTTTTGTTGGATTCTCCATATATCTGCTGATTGAACTTACAGAATGCATTATGTCTGGTCTTGTTGCAGTTAAATACATCAAACTGCCCACAATTTGCTTGTAAAGAATGCTGTCAATTTTCTTACCTCCATGATCTTTGTTTAGCTTCAAGCCAAACTCAGTTGGAGTACTTACAGGATTGCAATCCTGCATCTGAAACCTGTCCAAAATCTCTTGCACATATTTCTTTTGAGAAATAAATATCCCAGCAGTAGATTGCACTACTTCAATGCCAAGAAAATAATGCATTCTTCCAAGATCAGACATATCAAATTCAAGCATCATGGACTGCTTAAATTTCTCAAACATAACACTGTCATTTCCAAAAAAAATTAAATCATCCACATATAAGCAAACAATGAGCATCTTCCCTCCATCTCCAATTTTTGTGAAAAGTGTATGCTCATATGGACATTTTTGAAAACCTTCTCTCAAAAAATAAGCCTCAATGTGACTATACCAAGCCCGTGGGGCTTGTTTTAATCCATAGAGAGCTTTCTTTAATCTGTATACTTTATGCTCATTTCCATTCTTAATATAACCAGGAGGTTGATCAACAAATACCTGTTCCTCCAAGTTTCCATGCAAGAATGCTGATTTGACATCCAACTGGAAGATAGACCATGAATTATGTGCTGCCAATGCAATCACCAATCTGATTGTATCATGCCTTGCAACTGGAGCAAAAACTTCTTTATAATCGACTCCATACTCTTGTTTGTATCCCTTGGCCACCAATCGTGCTTTATACTTGTCAACTTCACCATTCTCTTTTAGTTTCGTTTTGAAAACCCACTTCACACCAATGGTTTTATGCCCCTTTGGAAGATCAGATAACTCCCAAGTATCATTTCTTTCAATGGCTTCAATTTCATCATCCATCGCCTTCCGCCATTTTGATTCTTTGACAGCACTTTCGAAAGTTGTAGGATCACAATATGAAAATAAAGCAAAATAGGTGACTGGATCTCCAGTTTGATTAATCCCTGTTACCTCATAGTCTGTCATCCATGTAGGCCTCTTTCGAACATGACAAAAATGAGATTCTGCTACTGCATCAATAGCTTCTGCTGCTGTTGGTGAAGTTTCAGCTGTTGTTGGAGCTACGTTTGATAAATTTTTGGGAATAGAAGCCACTGGAATTTGTTGATGAAGGAGCTGCTGTGTTTTTTCTTCACCTTCATTATCAAAAATGACTAGAGTAGACTGCTGTTCATTCCAATTCCAAGTCTTTTCCTCATCAAAAATAACATCTCTACTGGTCACAATCCTTTTTGTCAATGGATTGAACAATTTATAAGCCTTCGATGCTTCACTTATGCCGAGAAAAATACATTTTTCGCCCTTATCATTGAGCTTCTTCCTTTTCTCATCCAGGACATGTGCATAAGCAATACAACCAAAAATTCTGAAATGATCTATAGTTGGTTTGGTTTTCGCCCACTCCAAGCCTCTTCCGGTGTCATGTTTTGAACAGCAAAAGTAGGACTTCTGTTCAAGATATGAATGCTCCAATTCATTGCTTCCGGCCAAAAACTCTTTGGAATTCTCCCCCTTCCTAACAAGCTTCTCACCATGCTGAGAATGGTTCTATTTTTCCTCTCCGATACACCATTTTGTTGCGGTGTATAAGCAGTTGTGAGTTCTCTTTGAATACCATGAGCCTCACAAAAACCTTTAAATTCTTTCGAGCAATATTCTCCACCACGATCAGTACAGATGGTTTTAATAAATTTTCCTGTTTCATTTTCAACATGCGCCTTAAAGCTTTTAAATGCACTAAAAGCTTCTGATTTCTCCTGCAAAAAATAAACCCAAGTTTTCCGGGTATAATCATCAATGAAAGTAATTAGATATCTTTTACCCCCATTAGAAGATGGCTTTATCGGCCCACAAATATCGGAGTGAACCAGCTCTAAGACATTTTTTGCTCTCCACGACTTTCCTTGAGGGAATTGGGATCGATGTTGTTTGCCAACAACACATTCTTCACAAACTTGAGAAGGAGTGACAATATGAGGAAGACCTATCACCATATTTTTCTGTTGGAGAGTCTTTAATCCACCAAAATTCAAGTGGCCATAGCGAAAATGCCAAAGCCATGAAGGGTCTTTCATTTCAGCCATCAAGCAAGATTGAGCACTTTCGATCTTTACTGGAAACAACCTGTTTGAACAATAGAAATAGTTCCTCTAGAAGGATCATATATCTCACAAGCACCCTTCTGAATAGTTATTACATAACCCTTTTCTTGCAATTGTCCAGCACTCAACAAATTATGTTTCAAGTCAGGAATATAAAATACATTGGCAATTGTTTTTACAAAACCATTCTTGGTTTTAATACTAATATCACCCTTTCCTATTACATTCACAGTAGAACAATCACCAAAACTTACTATACAACAAAAACCTTCATCTAAGTAAGAAAAACAAGACTTATTTCCGCACATGTGGTTGCTGCAGCCGGTATCCACATACCATACATCTGATTGAAGTTCCTCATTGACTTGAACTGCCATCAACAAAGTTTCTACTTCCTTACTTTCTACAAAATTCGATTTCTCTCCCTTCTCTTTGTTATTAGGCAACTTAGTATAACACTCAGAACGAT
The DNA here is from genome assembly GCA_019925255.1 of Litchi chinensis. NCBI lineage: Eukaryota > Viridiplantae > Streptophyta > Magnoliopsida > Sapindales > Sapindaceae > Litchi > Litchi chinensis. Next base: position 34,891,484 of record CM034462.1, on the reverse strand, counting down.
AATGACCAAGTTTATGACATCGAAAGCACTCTACCTTAGATTTATCAAATTGTTGATCCCATCCTCTACCTTTGCCTTGAGTTTGATCATCATCAGTTTTGAAATTCCTACTGCCTTCTCTATTGCCACGATCTCCCCTTCCTCTACCTCTACCTCTACCTCTTCCTCTATAATTTGAGGAATGAGTAAATGTAGAAGCCTTTAAAGCTTGCTCCTCTGTAGTTGAACTTCGATTCATCTTCTGTTCATGGACCAGCAAGGAGCTTTGGAGTTCATCAAGGGAGAGTGCATCTATGTCCTTGGATTCTTCAATGGAGCAGACAACATAATCAAATTTCGGTGCTAAAGAACGCAATATTTTCTCAACAATGGCAACATCTTCCATCTTCTCACCATGGAATCGCATTTTGTTGGCTATTCCCATGGTCCTTGCGCAATAACTGGTAACAGATTTACCATCCTTCATTTGTAAAGTCTCAAAATCCCTTCTCAAGGCTTGAAGCTGTGCATGCTTCACTCTAGAAGATCCTTGATAGTTTTTCTTCGTTGAATCCCAAATATCCTTAGAAGTTTCTTTGCTGAGAATAGTTTCAAGGATAGATTGATCAATGGGCTGGAACAAGTAATTCTTTGCCTTCAAATCTTTCAATTTCAGTCCCTCGAACTCTGTTCTTTGCGCATTTGTGAGTGACACTCCTTTTGCAGGTGCTGCTACACCAGATTCAACAACATGCCAGTACTCCTTAGACCTCAAGAAGTTCTCCATCAGCATACTCCAATGATCATAGTGACCATCAAAATGTGGGATAGATGGTTGAATGAAATTGTTCTCTGTGGCCATTAAAAACCGTTACTGCTGTAAAACAAAACAAAGTGAGTAGCCAAAAACAAAGCTGCTACAAAATGTCACTCTATCTCACAAACTCTTTTACTTTAACCAAGCTCTGATACCACTGTTGAAAAAATAAAGCACACAGGAAGATAAATCTGCTGAAAAATGAAACACACTGGAAGATATTTTCTGCTGAAAATAAAACACATAGGAGGATATTTTCTGCTACTGAAAAATTCATTGACTAATAGCCTTTATATAGGCAGTACACTAACAGATAAAAACAGAAAAAACATCAGACACTTGACCACTAAAGCCACAATGCAGAAACGTGTTCCACTTTATGCAACAACTTTGCTAAAACATAGACCACTACCCACTAACAGACTTCATTAAACAAACTCCATTAAACTAGAAAAGAAACATGCACTGCAATACGGATATCAATTCAACACCTTTGAAAATGATTCATATGTTGGGAACTTGGAATTGCGTGGATTACCCGTGTCCATTAAATGTAGCTATGATAGGCACAATACTTTAGGTTGGTGTGATTGGAAAATAGCTACGATGGATTATGGAACTGGAGTGGTGATTGACTTGTCTATTGGATACATTGTATTCTCAATAGGAAAACCACAATGGTTTATAAGTATGGTTGAAGCAAAGCTGTCCAAAATGGTACAAAGGCTGAAAGGAAAGTGCAGAAGAATCTAGCACATGTATGCAGGTAGTGCTCATAAAGGACTTAAGTGTTACGATATTGAACAATTGTGATTTTTTTTCTTGTCAAAATAATTACAAGTTTGAGATTTTGACAACTGATCAAACTGTTTTTCTCAAATCTTCCATCACTTTTTGTAGATTCTATAGAGTTGGTTGCATTGGAAGGCTGATCTGGAAACATAGTCTATACAATCTTTTAGATATATTCATGTTTGAGAATTATTGAGTTGAGAATTTTAACAGTTATATTTATAAGCATAATAAAATTTTTTTCCTTTTAATTATTTATGTATTCTCAATCATTAAAATCTTGTCTTAATGTCAATCCATGGAACTTTTAAAAATATGAGGATGTTGGGAAGTAAGATTTCAAAGCAGCTATGTAGTTCCATATTTCAACACTCATCATCGTCTTCTGTTTAATGTCCTCTCTTATTAGTTGGATAAACACAGCTTGTTGTATAACTAGTTGAACTCTTAAAATCTAAATGATATTATACTCTCAAAGTAATATTAATGAGTTCATATTCTAAAATTTTTGTCCAACTAGTTTTAAAAATTATGGTTATCTATATAATGAAACTCAGTTTCCTTTTTCATTTATAGATTTTACAAAGCTGAATCTGTTGGTTGGAAGATGCTTGCACAATATTTATGTTCAGAACCTATACAAGCAAAATTTTCATCATTTATTGTATAATTTTGAAGTTGGTGTTTGCTACGATGTTTATTTTTATTACTGATTTTAAAAATAAATCAAATGTTAGAAAGTATTAGCGTTTTAAGAAATTTATTTCACGACTGTCATCACTACATTATAAACTATAGATGAATGTTACATATTTGTTGCGTGACCTATCGTAGTTTGTCAAGAAGTCAGCCCTCTTTGCTTTTAGCACGGTCCTGTTTCTCGCCAGTTCCACCAATATTAGCAAGTTGCCTTTTTCCTCTTCAATTATGATATAATTGGATGGTCAAAGTAATCCAGTTTGTTTTGAGTTCATTTCCAGCAGAATGAGATGAACTTCTCTGCCTAAGACATTTGAAATCACAGGAAAACAACAATATTTGTTGGTTTTGGGTGCCCAAGTAATACTTCTCTAGCCATGCAAGTCAACATAAATGCCTCTATATGAGACAAAACAGAGAGCCACATGGATGCTTTCTTGTGTGCGTCAAAACAGAAGAAAGATGAATGGTCTGGTTGTGAAATTGAGGGTGGAGAAACACTTCCAAACAGTGTACTAGTGGTGCACCATCTTCACAGACATCAAAATGGAGATGGTAGTATTCTCCCTAAAAATCAAAACACAAATAATTGCTTGATTAAATTCAAGACTAGGACCAGCTGAGAAAGGATTTTGAAGCGTAGCCGGGGATCACCTCCTAAAAAATAGGAGAGGGCAACTCATATAAAATGGGAAAGTTTGCTCAGTGGGACAGGGGGTGAGATCGAACAGACAAAAGGTTGTGGGTTGGAAATTGATATTTTCTGCAAATGTCATATAAAAGACAGCTAGATATCATGATTTTATTATTATTATTATTTGAAGTATAGATATCCAGTAATTAATAATTATCAATGATCATATTAACACCAAAATGAGTTGGGCCTTTACCTGTTAGAAAGGCCTATTAATCCATCCAAAATTTCACCAAAGCCCGTCTTTCACAAAGGGCAAAACAAGTCTACAACACCTGCACGATAGCCATCTCTGCTTTTGTTTTTTTGTTTTTGTTTTTTTTTTTCAAATGTAAATTTACATATCTTTACCTGTATTTTCTCTAACTTATTGATTTTTTTTTTCAGAGGGGGGGGGGAAGGGGAGGTGGGGAGGAGGAGGGGGAAGGGAACATTACAAACCTCTAACTTAGTGATTGTTGAAGTTAATGATTCTATAAATATTGGCTAGGTTTTGATGCTGACTTTACTTTGTAAATCAGTGATGTAAATTCCATAATTGTTATATTTTTTTATATAATTATCATGATAGTTAGTTTTTAGAAGAGTTTCACTTAGGTTGTATTGGTTCATTTTGACCACTTTTGTACCTTGAAAGATGGCAGCGAGAGCAAGTTGAAGTAGCTACTGGTTGCTAAAGTATCTCAGGGATGTTATTATTACAAATTATGTAGTCCAGGCTCATTAATTTTGATTTAGATACAGTGATATGTTTAGGGTACCAATATAATAAAAGAGAGCACAAAAGCTAGTAAGAGATGAGAGAAAGAAATCATTGTATTTTATCCAACCAATAGAATAAAGATATACATCACCCCTCAATAAAAGTAGTTGAGTATCTACCTTGATCTTAAGAGATCAAATGTTCGAGTCCCACCTTAATTTATTTGATTGAAATACATGTGTGAGTGTGAGACTCCTTTTGGTAGAGGTTGCTATCTCTTGATTGTGAGAGTAATCCTTCGGGTGCTATCAATGATCGATCCAAAACTAATTGATAGCTCAATAACTCTATTATGATAGCTAATTCCAACGAAATGTTTTCAGCAATACAAAATTTTTTGGCTTGAGTTAATAGGGCTGTACTTTACATACCGGTACCTGCAATGTCAAAGAATTTTATTGTATATGTTGGTTTGTCTCTTGTAGTTGAAGAAAGTGTAACAGTTTAATGAATATAGTTGATATCTCAAAAATGGTATCTGCAAAAAGATCTGCAAAGATGTTGTTCTGTTGGTTCAGAGAAATTTTTAATGGCTATCTACTAGGTCCAAATATGGATTTGGCATTGGAAGGTTGATTGTTTATGGATGTGGAATGGTGCTTGAATTTTTACTCATAGTAAAATAATGTCTCCCAAATGCTCTGTCTTCAGGTCCAACTCCTTATGATTTTAATTCCAAGAAAGGACAAAGGAAAAAACATCAATACAAATTAATCAAATTCACCTTATTGTTAAAGTAGCCTATGTAGAATTTTTCTCACAGGAAGATTAAGTAGTTGTCAAATGTCAATAATACTTGCTGCATGAATCATTTCTTTGTTTGAAATGTCCTGCATGAATCATTTCGGCAATTATCTAGTCTCATATTGCCAAGTTCACAATTATCATTCAAGTATTTAATACTTTATTGACAACTGTAATGCAAACTACAGTTTGTACTATTATTTTCATGGCTGCAATAGTTTTCATTTATAACTATGAATCTCATTTCAAATTCACATAATTTCTACAATTTGGAAGTAAACTTCATTCAACTAATACTATTACTTGCATAAATTTCTTTGTGTAAATTTTCCTTTTCTTTGGTATTTTAAATTGTACTATTACTTGTGTGTTGCTTCACAACTCAGGTTGGTATGCACTTTCATATATATCTTAGTGGTGAGATTCAAGTCCCATCATGTGTATCAACAAGCATATAATAGGAGATTTATCTATGTTATAATGAGAATAAATATCTCTTTATTGTGGTCGGTAAATCCTTGATCCATTTAAATGATTTTTAAAAAATAGTAAAAAATTAAGCCAATAAACCAATTAAATTAAATGACTGACTTACTAGAATTTGCCTCTCAAAAGTACATTAACAAACTTGTAATTCTTAAATGATTCATTTGTCTAAACAGATTGCCAAATTTATAACCTTTATGCTTTTATCATCACTTTGTTTCTTGCATTGCCACTAACTAAGATCTGTCTTCATATATTATATGAACAATGATATACATCTTAATTGTAATCACAACGGATAATGTGTCAATTGATTAATGAATACTCATTATTGGTTATTTATTTCACTTAAAAAATGTATTCATTCATTAATTAAGACATCACGAGCTTAGACTAAGTTGGGATACAAAAAATTAGATGTCCAACATTATTAATAAAATAATGTCAATATTAAAACAATTATCATTATTTAGAGCAAAGAGTCTCTATTAGAATAAAGATTCTCTGTTATTGTTGATATAGTGCTGAATTTTTTATGAGTAATGATTCTCTATTACTGTTGATATGATGCTAACTTTTTTATGAGAGAAGTTTAAGCTTAAGTGATGTAAGAGAAAGACAAAATATAACAATTTTGATCATCCATTATATTTTATGTTGATGTGTCAATGGATTCTCAAAAGCTTAGCAAAAAAAAAAAAAAAAAAAAGATGGTAGAGAATCCTTTGCTCCATTTTACTGTTATTAATTTAATATATTAACAAACACTTAGATGTTTTTGGACTAGTTTACCGATGGCAAATTATAAAAATAGAATGTTGAGTAAAAATTGCTGCCCTTTGAAGACTGCATGTAAACTTAAAAAAGGAAAAGAGTTCAACATTCAATGGCGTGATTGTTGCTACAAAGAAGAGAAGACCAATACTTAATTATGAATTATTTATGCAGCAATTTACTCTAAAAAAAAATGGTTCAACATTTAATTGTGTAATACAAAACTCATGTATGGTTCCTTCTGGAAAACATAGTCTGTTTTCATATTAACTAAAACAAAAGGAGAATCTAGAGGGAAGATCACTCTGATCTCTTGCTCTTTTATAGACGTTTTGTAGCCTTTGTAGCAATCTCACTTTTCAATCATTGCATCCTAAAAAGTAAATTGTGTTTAGTCCACAATATGATTCTATATACAGGAAAAAAAAAGAAGTTAAAAGTCAGATTAATAAATTGCTAGGAGGATCACTGACTGTCAAAAGTATAATAAAGTTATTCCATGAGTTTTAGTTTTTGGAAGCAGAGCACTAAAGACTCTCAAGAAAACTTTTCTCAACAGCTGTTGTGTAAGAAATAAAACAAATGCCTAAGACAAGAATTGGTTGAATTAACATTACTTTATAAATAGGCATTACCTATGAACATGATGTTGGTGTTTGTGAGCTAGTTTGTATATGCATTTTCTAATATTTATAGTTTCAAATTTGAGATGTATATTCTACTATTAGAATCCAAAATTTAATTAATCCATCTAGTTTTAAGACCATGCATGATTATTTACTAAATCAAAAACTCTCCCACCTCTTTTATTTATTAGATTAGAAGGTGAATTAAGGTAGTTTATATTCAGCTTATGACCTGCAGGATACTACTCCATGTTTTGATGAAATAGCAACAAATGCTAGAGAGGTGCAGAGCAAAACAAGATAAAACAATCTATATCAAATTATATAACTGTTCAAAAGTGAGTAGTTAAAATTGATGTTGTTTACCGGACAAGCAGTTAGCCTTCATAGGAGGGTGTTGTTGGGAACAAGATTTACTGCAAATGTCCTTCTGGTGAAATTTCATTACTCAATAATGTAAGAATAAATAAAACAAATTACACCACTTACTTGCTCTACTAAGAAGGCATTTCAACAAGTTATCTAATATCAGATGTCATTAGTGGAATTTCTAGATCGTAATTGACTTTTGTACAAAAATAATCATTTTATGTTTGCTTGAATAAGTTTCAGATGACCAAGAAAAACCTCTGCCTCTGCCTCTGCCTCTGTTTAGTGGATGACCAAGACTTGGGTGCCAATTTGGTTAAAATTACAACCATCTATTTCTCCTCTTCATCTCTCAATATAATCATCCATTGGTTCTTGTAAACTCATACACAAAAACAAAAGAGGAAAGAAAATGGGTTGGTAAACATGGTCTCATCAACTTGTCTACCTCCAACTTATTGCATTGCTCTTAGTGAGTTGTGCAAACCTCTGTTCTCATGAACAAAAGTTCTGCATTGCTCCACTTTAAGCAACTCTTTTCCTTTGATAGTAAATCATCTCTTTGTGGTTCTTCCAGAATTTTCAAGCTTTGATGACTTGTTAAATTGAGGTATATAGGATATGCTTATTATGAAGACTCAATAATGGTGACAATGAAAGGAGTTGATACTACATTGGAGAGAATTCTTACTATTTTCACTACTATGGATTTGTCAAGTAATAAGTTTCAAGGACAAATTTCAAAGGTAGTTAGAAAAATGAACTCTCTCAAAGTTCTCAACTTCTCTCATAACAATCTAATAGGTCATATCCTAGTATCATTTACAAATTTGATAGTGCTGCAATATTTACATCTATCTTCGAACAGGTTTGAGGGTGAAATTTCAAAGCAATTAACGAGTCTAACATCTCTGTCTGTACTAAACATCTCATATAACCAGCTTGATGGGCTTATACCACGGGGGAATCAATTCAATACATCTAAAAACAATGCCCATATTGGGAATGTGGGGTTGTGTGGATTGCCATTATCAAAAAACGAAAAAAAGAAAAAGAAAAAAAAAAAGTGCAGCAATGATGAAGCCCCAAAATTAGAGCCAAGAAAATTTCAAAAAGAATAGGACACTTTAAGCTAGTTTGATTGGAAAATTATTTTGATAGGTTACGCAAGTGGACTTGTGATTGGCTTGTCAATGACATATATTGCCTTCTCAATAGGAAAGTCACGTTGATTTGTGAGTTTGGTTGAAAGAAAAGTATTAAAGCTTACTAGAAGAAACAAAAGAGGAAGGAGAAGAAATTAGCAAAGTGCAAGTTATTCTCTCAATAAAAGTAGATACTCCCATCTTTGTTACATAAGTAAGTAGTGTTTCATTTTATGAGGCAAATTTATAAGCTTGTCTTTAGAACTGCAACAAATTAAAATTGTGGTTACAACATGTTTTCTAATTTCTTTTTGTATCCTCAACTACGTAATTGACAAGAGTTGGGTCCATAAGTTGGTCAAACTTTTAAATCTAAATGGTACTATACTTTGTAATTTCTTGTCCATTTATTCTTTGTCATATTGATGCATGCGTTCACTGTTCAGTGTAAGTTTGATAAGATACAAGACCACTCAATGTTTATGTTTGTGAGCATTGGATACGCATCTTCTAAAGATTGTTTCATATGTGAGGTGCACACTCTAAAAATTTTTTCCAACTAATTTAGAGGTTATGCTTGTTCACATAATCAATACTCACTTTCTTTTTTATGTTGCAGTGCTAACATGTTTGCTGATAGCAGCCAATTGCTTGGACGATGGTATCTAACAATTTATGTTTGAATACTGTTGAAGTACAATAACCTAACTTATGTACTTTATTTTCGTAATAAATTTACTCCAATAAATTTTTGTAACTTGATATTATAGTGGGATCCCTTTTTTTCCCTAAAATTATTTAAAAGGAGGCCTAGAATGTCATGATCAAACTATGCTGGTTTTGCTAGTTAATAAGCATGACAATAAGGTAAATTCTCTGCCTCAAACTAGTTTAAATTTACAAGAAGCCATAATTCTTGAAAACATACTACTTTATTGTATAATTTTGAACATGTAAAACTAATATAAACTAATGAGGTTACTTCTAGGAAAGTGGTTTACAAAATTTAGCAAAATTAAAAAATGTCTCTATGTAAAATACTGTAAATGTTAGTGGAAATTGATATAAACACTTGACTAGAAATGGGAATGTAAGAAACTCTCAATGATGTTTTCTGCAGAAATTATATCAAAGCACCCAGAAAGCTTGCTAACTTCAGTAGAAGATGATTTAAGTTTACCTGAAAATGATAAAAGCTTTAAACAATCCAAACAGTGATTGTCAAATAAGAGAGAAAGTTGGCAACTGTAGTATTCAAATATTGATAATGATGAAGTTCTTTATTGTGCCTCTACGTATCAGGTAATCCAAACGGTATTGCTTAGAATAGTTCTGGGTCATATGGGCTCAGTAAAAGAATTTGGTGTTCTTCAGTTTGATTGGGGCCTATTCAGCCATTTTAATTTTTTGGGTCCTATCTATATACTTTCTGGAGATTGAAAGGAATTTTAGAAAAGCACTGCCAAAGATTTATGTTGATATAATGTCCTAATAAGTGTTCCCTTATGTGCCACGGGACCTTGAAACCTTCATGGGAGATTTTGTAACTGAAATCATTGCGAGCCTAAATGAGTTACACGTTTAACAAATTTCACATAACTTTCAGCTCTGAACGTCTCATACGACTAGCTTGTGCGACTTGTACCTCAAGGAGACCAGTTCAATGCTTTTCAAAAATGATTTCTATATATACTGAAAACTTGTGGTTGTGAGGATTGCCAATGTCAGAAAAGATGTAGCAATGGTGAGACACTGGAGCCAGACAAAATCATATTCCTTGAATATCTGTTAACAATGTGAAACTTTTCCTAGAAACTCTTTAGCTATGTTTGTTATCTTGTGTCTTCTTATGGTTCAAGCAACCTTATTTAATTTAGTTTAAATGTAATGGTTTAGTTTGTGTGCAATTTAATGTAATGTGTTAAGTTTGCTTTAGTTGTTATAGTGGGGTTAGGTAATTCTGATTTTAGATTTTTGTCTTCTCAATGGAATGGGCTGTGTACTTGTATTTAGTAATATTGTATGGTTGGAATCAGTCCTGTACTCATATAAAAAGTTCAGGGAAGAAGCTGCTATGTATGTTGGTAGAATTGATTGGTTATGTTCTGGTTGTAACTCTGCTTGCAGAGTTTATTTTTCATGTGATGTGATGATGGTTAATGGCTATGTATGATCTGATTTTCTATTAGTGGTATCAGAGCATTGTTCTTATGGGCTGTGAGGTCTAATTTTGAGAGTTTTGTGAGCTTAAACACTTGCTTTTGAGAGATTAAATACTTATGAGTGTTCAGATGGCCTCAGGAAGCAGCTCTGCCTTGGCTGTTACTCAATTTTCTGGGGAAAATTATCAGATATGGGCAATAAAAATGAAGTCTTATTTGAAGTCCTTTGGTCTATGGCAGCATGTAGAACAAGAGAAGTAAGACCCTCCACTTAGAGCTAATCCTACCATAGCTCAAATCAAGCAACATGAGGAGGAGAAGATGAAAAAAGACAAAGTTGTCACTTGCCTACATTCAGCTTTGACAGATGTTGTGTTTACAATCATTATGCATCTTGAAACACCCAAGAAAATATGGGATGAGTTAAAAGAAAGATATGAGGGCAGTGAAAGAGTAAGAACTGTCAAGATGTTAACTCTCAAAAGAGAGTTTGAGATGTTGAAAATGAAAGAGGGTGAATCTGTTAAAGATTACACCTGCAAGTTGTCTGAATTGATGAATCAAATGAGGCTATATGGAGAGGTAGTGGAAGACTATAAGGTTGTCAAAAAGATGTTGATCAGCTTGCCTGAAAAATTTGAAGCTAAAGTTGCAGCCATTGAGGAGTCATGTGACTTGAAAAAGTGGACAATTTCAGAAATGGTAAGCAAGCTGCAAGCTCAAGAGCAAAGGATTTCTATGAGAAGGGATTATGTGACTAAAGGTGCCTTTCAAGCAAGACACAAGGGGAAGCAATCTGTTCAAAAGGATCAAAAGAAGCAAAATTTTGAAAAGAAAATTGGAGATCCAAAGGGGAAAAGCAAGATGGATAGGGGCTCATCAGAATCTGTAGGAAAAGGCCAATTTCCACCTTGTTCAACCTGCAAAAGGACAAACCACTTGTCAAAGGATTGTTGGTACAAAGGCAAGCCACAAATCCAATGCAATTATTGTAAGAAATGGGGTCACAAAGAGAAGTTCTGTAGATCAAAGCCAAACCAAATGCAACCACAACCTGCATAGCAAGCAAACTTTACAGATGAGCAGCATCAGTCTGAAGATCACTTGTTTATGGCAAATCAAGCATGCTACTCAATCTCTAAGGATGTTTGGTACATAGACAGCGGGTATATAAGTCACATGGCAAGGGATGTGAGCCTTTTTTCTTCACTAGATAGAGCTGATCGGACAAAAGTAAAGCTTGGAAATGGCGAAGTGTTGCATGCAGCTGGAAAAGGTACAATTTCTATTCAAACGAGTAGGGGAGTTAAATTAATTTCTGATGTTCTTTTAATTCCAGACTTAGACCAGAACCTTTTGAGTGTTGCTCAACTATTGAAGAAGGGTTATTCACTCTCATTTAAGGATAATTACTGCATTATATTTGATTCATATGATGTTGAAGTTGTTAAGGTAGAAATGCATGATAACAGTTTTGCATTGAGCTTGAATCAAGTAAATCACTTTGCATTGGTTAAAGTTCAACACAAACTGTAAAGCTTAAAAATCAAACAATTTATATTTAAGATGTCTAAAAAGGAATAGCTTCTAATTTTCATATTCAAAATCTCAAAACAAAACCTTATATCCATAAATCCAAAAGGTGCCTTAAGGTTTTAAAATCAAACAATTTAATTCGTGGATCACAAAACATAATTTACCTTGTTAAATTCATAAAACTAATTTGGAAACTTAACACAAAATATAAGATTTCCAAATCTTCAAACATATTTTAAGATTACTAAAATGCATACTTTCTAGTTTTATAAACCATAGGATATACTTAAACTTTCAAAAAAAAATATTGAATTCATAGTTCGCAAGGTATGCTTCAAGGTTTCAAAACCAATCCCTTATTTCAAAAACCCTAAAACAAACGTTGCTTTATTAGTTTGTACAATATTGTTTGAAAACTCAATACAAATCATAATTTCTACAATTAATCAAAAGAATTAGCTTCTAATCTTCACAATCATATGGTATGCCTTTCAAAATCACAAAACTTATCCTCAAATCAAAAATCATATAACCTAGCTTAGTTTGTATAAATTGTAAAATATACTTTATAAATCATATAACTTAGTTTGCTTTTCTAAGTTGTAAAACATATTTTGAAAATCTAATACACAATATAAAATTCATAATTCACCAATTATCTTTTAGGATCCTCAAGAGGCATAGTTTCTAGCTTGTAACTGTTGTGTGCATTTTTTAGACTTACCAAATAGGCTGGTAAAAGCCTGATAAAAGCCCATTAAGTCAACTCAATGCAAAGACCCAGCAGACAAGGGCTAGTTATCAACTCCGAGCCCAACGAGCTCTATAGCTCATCCCAGCCAGCTTTTCAACTTGTATTAGTGAGCTCGTTTCACAGCCAGGCTATAGATCATTATGCAGTTCACTCTATATTGTTTGCTCACATCTATGCTTGGGGAGGGTTTTATAAAAACATGAAAAAAATGGTAAGTATTAACTCAGTGAGTGGGTAATCTTTTCAAACTATTTTTCAACATATATACATTCTCCCAAAATAGTTTGAAAAACTAATGATTTGTTTCAAATTGATAAAAGTTGTAAATCTAGCATATAATTTACAAATATTTCTACTTGAAATTTGATACTGATTTCATAAATTGAAAATTTTCTTACTTTTCTAAACCTCTCGTCTAATGACGTGCTTTTCTTTTTAAAGCTTGCCTTACAAAGTAACATAGGGAACCTCATCCTCCATGATTGTATGTCTACATATCACTTAACTAGGACGAAGGAATGCTACCTGTGTACTCGCAGTTGTGAGAACTAAGGGGTCCCAATTCCCCCCTCCCCCCCCCAACATCATGTAGATCTACACTACTGTATGCGTGTATAGAGGGTGACACACTAACTCAAATCCCCCCAAGTTAGTAACCCTCCCAACCAATTTATCATACACACATACGATACTATAAGTAGGTATAATTGAGAATTAGGGTAAACCTAAGATATTAAAATTTTTTCAATATGTTTAAAACTTTCTTTTCTCTTTATCTTGGCTTGAAAGCATATTGATTTTAGCTTGTAAACTTTCATTTCTGTAGTATATGACTCACAACCAAAATACTTCTTTTCTAAGGTAAAAGCCTAAACTTTCGAAATTCCTTAGCATGTCTTTTCTATGTAAATATTTCATTCAAACTTTTTACTTTGCTTTGCTTTTATAATAAATACATTTATAATCATAAATTTAAGAAACTATACATGTTAATAGTTTTACAAACTATTCAAACTTTTATAAATTTTAATAAAAATGATAACATGTTAAAAGCTTGATTAATAAATCACGATAATTCGAATACTAACATGATATTGCAATTATAAATAAACGATTGATAAAATTCATAAAAACTTTGTAAAAATCCACACTCACAACTTGCTACCAAATTTAGCAAACCACTCCTTCAAGCCCTTCTTTCATTCGTCACTTTACCTACACTTTAATTCAAGCGTGATTTCCATTTAGAACATACACATGCATCATCACCTAAACTTCTAACTACTCGAGGGTATCGAAATACCCTTTTTCGAGTCGTAACAACCCTAATTACTTGTATATGCATTCCATTCGAATTTCTCAACATTCAAACATGTAAAACACCTCAGATATGCCTACTGTGAGCTGCATTGAGAATATATGCAATGCTTGTCAAATGGGAAAAATGCATAGAAAGCCTTTCTCATCAACAAATGTTATAAGGGCAGAACATAAGCTTGAACTTGTGCACACTGACTTGTGTGATCCTATGAGTATTTCCTCCTTAAGTGAAAACAAATATTTTATCTTGTTTATTGATGACTTGACTAGAATGACATGGGTGTATTTTCTGTCAAGTAAAACTCAAACTTTCAATGTTTTTAAAAAGTTTAAAGCCATGGTGGAGTGTGATAGTGGATGTAAAATTAAGAAGCTAAGGTCAAATAATGGAAAGGAGTACACTTCAAATGAGTTCAATGCATTTTGTGAAGAAATGGGAATCACACACAACTGACAGTCAGCTACACTCCTAAGCAGAATGGGATTTCTGAAAGAAAAAATAGGACTGTTATGGAGATGGCGAGATGTCTTATTGCAGAAAAGAAGTTGCCAAATAATTTTTGGGCTGAAGCAGTGTATATAGTCGTGTATCTCTTGAATATGCTTCCAACTAAAGCGGTTCAAGGGAAAACACCAATGGCAGCTTGGTCTGGTATGAAACCCTTTGTCAAACATTTAAAAACATTTGGTTCAATATGTTATACTCATATAGCAGATGCAAAGAGGTCAAAACTTGATGACAAGGCTGAAATAGGGATCTTTTTGGGTTATGCAGCAAGGTCCAAAGGGTATAAAGTGTACAATCTCAAGTAAAAAAAGATTATGATCAGCAGAGATATTCAAGTAGATGAAGATGCATTTTGGGATTGGGAAATCTAGTAAGTGAAAAGAAGTGAAATGACAGTGCAGCAAGCTAACAATTCTCCTGAAATTGATAATTAAAGTCAAGCTACACATGACCTTGAAGATTAAGTAGCTAAATATGACTCTCCAGTGCTAAAGACTAAGTCCTTGGCTGAAATTTATGAAAAATGTAGCTTTGCAGTGAATGAACCTTCTTGTTTTGAAGAAGCATCAATGTTGAAAGAATGGAATGATGCAATGAAGGAGGAGTTGTCAATGATCAATAAGAATGATACTTGGGAACTCACGTCAAGGCCTAAAGATAGAAAAGTGATATGAGTTAAATGGGTTTATAGAACAAAATTAAATCTGAATGGTTCCATTCACAAGCACAAAGCTAGACTTGTTGTAAAAGGGTATTCTCAAATGGTTGGAGTTGATTATGGTGATACATTTGTCCTGGTTGCTAGGCATGAAACTATTAGATTACTTGTTGCTCTATCAGCTCAATGTGTAGGATGTTAAATTAGCCTTTTTAAATGGAGTCCTGTAAGAAGAAGTTTTTGTAGAACAATCTACTGGTTTTATTATTTCAAGTCATGAAGATAAAGTTTATAGGCTTCATAAAGCCTTGTATGAGCTGAAACAGGCTCCAAGAGCCTGGTACAGCAGAATCGATACACACTTTCTTCAACATGGTTTTAGGAGGAGCCAAAATGAGCATACTCTTTATATGAAAACTTGTGGCAATGGGAAGAAGTTGATAGTGTCACTTGATGTAGATGATTTGCTGGTTACTGGAGATGATATTCATGAAATTGACAAATTCAAGAAGAGTATGTTACAGGTTTTTGAAATGATAGATCTTGGAGAGATGATGTATTTTTAGGAATGGAAGTGCATCAATCCAAGGATGGAATTTTTCTCTCACAGAGAAAGTATGCAAAAGATATGCTGAGAAAGTTCAAACTGGAGAGCTATAATCCTATCTCAACTCCACTTGCTGTAAATGAAAAGCTTTCCAAGGTTGATGGTGATGCAAAAGCAGATGTAACTCAATATAGAAGTTTGGTTAGCTGCCTTCTCTACTTGATTGCATCCATACCAGATTTGATGTTCTCAACTAGCTTACTTTCAAGGTTCATGCATTCACCAAGTCTAACACATTTTTGTGTAGGTAAAAGAGTCTTGAGGTACCTGAAAGATACTATGGATTTTGGCATTTGGTATTGCAGAAGCGAAGGAAAACTTGAAGGTTTTGTTGGCAGTGATTGGGCAGGGTTTATAGATGATTGTAAGAGTACAACTGGGTATGTTTTTTCACTTGGGAGTAGAGTGTTTTCATGGAACTCCAAAAAGCAAGATGTAATTGCTCAATCCACAGCTGAAGCTACGTATATTGTTGCAGCAGCAGCTTCAAATCAAGCTATATGGATTAGAAAGGTCTTAACAGACCTGGATTATATGCAAAAGGAACCTACTGTTTTATGGTGTGACAATATTTCTGCAATTTCTATTGCTAAGAATCTTGTCCAGCATGGAAGAAAAAAACATATAAATGTCAAATTTCATGCTATAAGAGAAGCAGAAAAGAATGGAGATGTTTAGTTGATGCATTGCAGGTCCGAAGAACAATTGGCAGACATGTTCACTAAGGCACTTCCTTGTGGCAAGTTTAATGTGTTGAGAAGCAAGCTTGGAGTATCTAAGAAAAGTTTCAAGGAGG
>CM034462.1:34847876-34874755 GCA_019925255.1 Litchi chinensis | reverse complement strand
TGTGCCTCAGCTAAACTTCTACTATATCTATGGTAAATTAATCTTACAAAATACATTTGACATCAATGAATTAATATTTGACTAAGAACATGTTAAATGAATCTCTCATAAGAGTTTTATTATGTCAGTTTAATCCTAATAAGAAGAATTTCATTATGTCAATTTCATTATGCCATTTAGTTTAAGTCATTAGACTTTTATTCTCCATTGTCATGTGTTTCAAAATTTTCCATATTACTGCACTTCTAATATGATTTTTTAGCAATCATTTCTTAGGCCACATGTAGTGACGGTTGGGGTAAGTGGAAGTCATCAATAATGTAGCTGAACGTCTTGGTCTATAAAGACTTTAATAGTTCAAGATACATGCAGAAAATACAAAGAAATACAATGGCAGTTGTGTATTATTTTATTTTATTTAACTAGTCTAAGGCTATTAAGCAGAGTTTATGCATCCAAAAGGACTAACTCCATGACTTATGTATGTAAAACCTAATTTGCCGCTCTAGAATCAATGTGAAAAATATTATGAATGCAATTTTAATTCTTTGCATCATTACGTCTCCTTCAGAAAATATAGTCAAAAATTGACTCACTAGATAAATATATTCTTTATGCAGAAATTTGATAGAATAAATGTGATAAATAAATATAACAAAAATATTTTGACATTAATGTACATGAGTGTCATATATGCAATTGACTCACTAGACAAATCCGTCCTTCATGTAGAAATTTGATGCAGGCTACCGCATTTTTCTTTTCTTTTTTTTTTTTTTTTTAAAGTTTTCTCTAATATTTTTTACTAGCAATGTAAAAGTATTTTGTTCATAGAAATAATATCCACATTTGCTTCAATGTTGACAAGGAAAAATTGTTGACTAGGAGATATTATTGTACATTGAAATATTTGGGTCTAACAAAAATATGCATAGCATTATTGTGCATGCGTGTTCTACATGCAATTTACTCACTAGATAAATCTATCTTTTATGCAGAAATTCGATAAAGAAAATGCTATTACATTTTTTTAATGCTTTTTAAAAAAAAATTTCTGATATTTTTTACTAGCAAATTGCTCATATACTACTGCTAACAATAAAATCTGTATTTGCATAAGTGTTAACTAGAAGAGATTATTGTACATTGAAAGACTTGAGCCTATGCCATTTTTTAGACTTCACTTGTGTCTCTATGGGTTGTATTTTTTGTGATTTTTAGAGATGAAGAATGTGAGTGAGTTAGGGACTATGTTGTTTGTAGTTTATCAAAGAAACGACCTATTTTGTACTCTAACTGCTAAATCTAAACAACACCATTCATTTTAAAAAAACACTTGCCTGACATCTTTTTACACCTAAAATGAAATAACACCTTCTTTTCTTCTTCTTCCTCCTCCCTCGATTATTACTGCTCTAATTTCTATTTTTTCAGAGAAATTGGGCACCCATCTTCTAGTAAAATAAATGAAGTCGGTTGATTGGTAGCTAAAACCATCAAACTGGGTGGCATTTGAAAATTATAATAAATGTAATTTTTTTATTGATCATGGTTTTTGTTGGTTATAATTTGAGTAAATGTGTTGTTTTATTCAATTAAATTTATTTTTTTTATACAACAAAAGTAACAAAACCTAAATTTTGGCAAAGTTGGTTGGTAATTGAATTCTTTGAAATGAGGTTGTACTTAAAATTTATGATAACAATGATATATATATATATATATATGGTTTTATTGAACATAAGCTCTTTATGTATTTTTGGTCTAATAAATTCTTTTTTTTTTGTTAACAAAAGTATAACAAATCAAAGCTCGATAAAGTCAACAAAATTTACGTCGGTACCATCAATTAAAAACCTGCAACAAGACATTGTTTTAAGTAAAATATTGTTAGAAGGATGAGATATTGTTTGATAAAATTCTGTTGCATCTTCAAGCTTAAGAGATGTTTCAAATGTGAGAAAAGTTATATAAGGTAGACATCAATAGCTTGAACTCTATAAAGTAATTATTTTATATAATGTTTAACAACTAGTATGTGGTGCCAAGGAAAGAGAAGTCCATGAGGTTCCTAATCAAGCATTGATATAATTGCCATCCAAGAGGTCCTACACTTATAGTATTTAGAGCAACTAAGAAAATTTTCTAATGTGAAAATACTTTCATATTAGTATTTTATCTTTTATCTTTACAAAAGTACAACATTTTCATGATTTACATGATAGAGATATCGATGTATGTGTTCATGGTTTGATCTGTACTAAAGGAGAAGATAGTAATAAGATGCATTGTAAATCTTGTTAATGTAGGGCATTAAATTGAACAAAATTATGGGTGTAACAATGTGGACTTTCAGCAAACAACTTTTACAGTCACAATATGCTACTTAGATTATGTTGTCCTATTTCATGGTTCTTTCTAAATCATATTGAAGGAACCTCAAAACATAGTAAATATCGAAGATAGAGATTTTAATGGGCAAAACTAGTTTAGTTAGCCATTTAATTCTAAGCCACCATTTTAATAATTGAAGGGGGAAAAGGGAGCCCACTATTACTAGTGGTGCCATCTTGCAATGAAGTTTATGTTACGTTTCAATTTGAAGAATAACTTGGGCAATTTTATTAGACTTAATTTATTCTAAACATGAACTATTACATGAATTACATTGTGGTAATACCAACTTGAAATTTAAACACTAAAATGGTAGATATCCGGGTTCAATTTTCACACATGAATTGTTGAATAGCATCTTTCAAGGCTAGATGCTATATGCCAACTCATCAACTCTGTCAAACCTATAATGAAAAAATGAAAGTTAGTTTTTGGATTCATAAATAACTGTAACCACTGAACTAGGTTGGAAAAGTTTTTAGAATATGCATCTCTTGAAACTATTTTTTGAAGATACATATTCAATACTCACAAGCACAAAGATTTAGCAGCCCTATATTTTATAATACTTACATTAAATAATGAACAAACATTGGTGTGAAAAGCTATGTCTGAATAAGAAATCACAAAGTATAGCAACCTTTAGATTTTAAGAGCTCAACAAGTTATGAACTCAATTGTTCCCAAGTAAGTGAGGAAAAGAGGAGAAACTAGAAAATATGCGGCAAACTATATATTTTCTTGCAATTTCAAAGACATACTTAGAAAGCCTCATGGAAAGTAACTATTTTCTTATATATCAAAGTATATATATGGAGCATTTACCTTATTGAGGAAATAACTTGCACTTTGTTAATTTCTTCTTCTTGTTCTTCCTCTGTTTCGTCTAGCAAGCTTCAACACTTTTCTTTCAACCATACTCACAAACCACCATGGCTTCCCTGTTGAGAATATAATATATCCCATTGACAAACCAATCACAAGTCCGCTTCCGTAACCCATCATAATGACTTTCCAATTAAACCAGCTTGAACTATCATGTTCTTCATGGAATTTGGGTGGCTCTAATGTTGGTGGTGCATCATTACTACATTTTTTTGACAATGGAAATCCGCACAATTGTAGGTTTCCAATATAGCTATTGTTTTCAAATGTATTGAACTGCTTCCCCGAAGGTATATGCCCCTCAAGCTGGTTATATGAAAGGTTTAGAGCCGAAAGAGACGTCAAACTTGTCAATTGCATAGGAATCTCCCCATGAAGCTTGTTTGAAGACAAGTCTAATGATTCCAACTCAGTCAAATTTTCCAAGGATATTGGAATATGACCTGTTAGATTGTTATGAGAAAAGTTGAAAACTTTAAGAGAATTCAATTTTCCAACTATATCTGGAATTTGTCCTTGAAACTTGTTACTTGACAAATCCATGGTAGTGAAAATGGTAAGAATTCTCTCTAATGTAGTTTCAACCCCTTTCATTGTCACCATAACTGAACCTTGGTAATAATTATCTCCCATATATCTCAGTTCAGCACCATTGTATTTCCCATTCATCATAGCTTGAAAACTTTCAAAAAATTTTGTTTGCAAATGACCGATGAAACCATTGTGAGAGAGATCAAGAATCCGCAAATTAGGGAAAGGAAGTCTTGTTTTGAGATTGCCAAGAGAACCATGAAATCTATTAGATCGCAATATAAGAACTTGTAGCTCCGGAAGAGTTGCAATCCAATAAGGAAAGGTATCGTTAATGATGTTATTCCCAAGATCTAGGACTTCCAAATTACCACAGTTGACCAAAGAATGTGGCAATTGTCCCTCCAAGTGATTGCCATTAAGATTCAGCGTCATCAACTGACTGCCATTTGCAAACATATGAGGGATGCTGCCATGAAAATCGTTTGACTTCAGATCTAAAACCAAGGCAGTTGTAGAGTTCCCTAGACATTGTGGAATAACTCCATTGAAGCTATTGTTAGACAATTCTATATAGCTAATTTTGCTCAAATTGCAAAATGATGAAGGGATAGCTCCTGTCATGTTGTTGTGTGCAACTGAAAAGAAATCCAAGTTAGGTGGTAGAGCTGGAAGTTGTCCTTGAAGCAAGTTAGAACGTAGGTCAAGTATCAAAACCAGTGGAAGCCAATCTATATGAGTCAGGAAGTTATGGGAAAGATTTAGATAAAACAGGGTGCTATTACATATCCAGTTTGGAATGTGGCCATGAATTTTGTTGTTGGAAAAGTCTAATGACTCTAGGCTGTCTGATAAGATCTCTGGGAACTCCTTTATATTGCAAGAAGATAAACCCAGATGTTGAGGAAAGGAAAAGTTGACTTTGAATTTTGTGGTCACCGATATATTGTTATGTGAAAGTTCAAGAATTGTAAGTCTTTTGAACTTGCCGAACATAGAGAGCTCTACATTGCCCCCTAAATTGTTTGAAGCAAGTGAGAGAGAACTGAGATTCACAAGTTTAAAAATTGAATTTGGAATTGGGCCATGCAATCTATTATTTGTCAAGTTAATAAATTGCAATGAAGTAGTTTGAAATTCAGGAATATGGCCAGTTAGTTGGTTATTGCTAAGGTCTAAGTTTACTAATGATGGTAAAGTAAAAAGCTCCAAAGGTATAGTCCCATCTAGTGAATTATCACTAATCCAGATAGTAATTAAATTTCGAAGCCCACTTGCAACACTAGAGGGAATTGGACCATGTAGGCTATTCCCATACAAGATTAAAGAATCAAGTCGAGTTAAGTTGGTGAAAATATTTGGAAGTTCACCACAAAAATTATTTTTAGACAAATCTAATCGGGTGAGTTGCTTAAGATTTGAGAGAGATGAAGGAATAAAACCAGAGAAATTATTATTAAACAAATCCAATTCAGTGAGTTGCTCAAGATTTGAAAAAGATGAAGGAATAATGCCAGAGATTTTATTTTCTGTTAGGATTAAACTTGAGAGTTGCGTAAGATTACCAATTGACATAGGAAGTGACCCGATGAAATGGCAATATCCCATATGCAAATAAGTTAGGGACTTGAGATTTCCAATTGCATCTGACAATTCTCCTGAGAATTGAGTTAAAGTGACATCCAAATAGCCGAGTGGACTGCTCCAATTAACATTTGGAAAACTGCCTATCAAATGTTTGTTAACGGATAATTGGAGTGTATGTAGGTGTGGTAGGTGAAAAATGTTTTCTGGGAAGCTCCCTTGTAATCCACATTCGATGAGACTCAACAATGCCAAAGAAGAAGAT
This sequence comes from Litchi chinensis, assembly GCA_019925255.1. Classification (NCBI taxonomy): domain Eukaryota; kingdom Viridiplantae; phylum Streptophyta; class Magnoliopsida; order Sapindales; family Sapindaceae; genus Litchi; species Litchi chinensis. The sequence goes on along the minus strand of CM034462.1, from coordinate 34,869,096 downwards.
ACATTTGCAAAGGCACCAGGTGGCACGGTAGTCATTCTTGCATGATCGAGAATAAGTTCTTCTAACTTGGTCAAATTTTGGATTATTCCTTGTGTAACAAGTTTTTCAAGTGTCAAAAGACCCCATGATTCCTCAGAAACAGCAAGATCAAGAGAAACTAACTCAGATAGGTGAGAGATTGCAAATGGAACTTGACCACCAAAGGAGGATTGAGAAAGGTTAAGGTATTTCAAACATGAAAATTGGGCAAAATCAGGAGGAATTTGAGAATAATTGAAGTCATTGAAAGCAAGGTTGAGTTTTTGGAGGTGAGAAAGGAGGAAGAGGCTACTGTTGGAAGGTATGGTGCCCGAAAGCCAACTACAACTAAGATCAAGGCCAATGACATGACCAGTCACCATATCACATGTAACCCCATCCCATGAACAACAATCACTATCCTCTTTCCAATACTCCATTTTTGGATAAGAAGAATCACCACAATAATCTGATGATTCACTATCGAACGAAAAGAGTTGCTTAAAGTGGAGTAATGCAGAACTCTGGTCACGAGAACAGAGGTTTTCACAGCTCACTGAGTGCAAGACAACAAGTTGGAGGCAGAGCAGTTGATAAGACCATGTTAACCAACCCATTTTCTTTTCTTTTTGTTTTTGTGTATGAGGTTATGAGTACCAATAGATGATTATATAGAGATGAAGAGGAGAAATAGATACAGTAATAAGAATATACTAGTCTATCAACAAATCGGCACCTGAGTCTTGGTCCTCCACTAAATAGAGGCAGAGATGTTCTTGGTCCTACAAATTACAGAGTTGATTGGATGAAAATATTTGTCATCCACTAAACAGAAGCAGAGGCAGAGGTTTTTTATTCGCAGCCGTAAGGGTCGGGCTGGACAACTACCAGTCCATCAAGGAATTGACACCAAGTCCTGGTCATCCACTAAAATGAAAGAAATCAAATGAAAGTATAATATATGTGAAGACAACGGTAGCGGCAATGCAAGAAATAGAGTGGTAATAGAAGCATAAAGATTATAAACTTGTTAATTAGTTACAGCCAGGTCAGTAGTAGTCTTGCCAGCAGATGGTGTTCCAATCTTAATCCTCCATGTCAGATTTGTAACCGAATTCGGATAGGGTCTTACAAGCGAAGCTATAAATAGCTCTAGTTAAATTCAATTGATTATTATAGAAAATATGTTGCAATATTTTCAATTAATAAAGTCTAGAGAATTCTCTCTAAAGATTTTCTTATTTTTTTCTTTCATTTTCCATCATATTTTCCTGAGAAAGTGACAAACATATTTAATTGCTATAATTTTGAATTACTGTTGTTGACAAATTGCTAATTAATTAGATGATGATAAATAACATAGCAATATTACTGTGGATTGCTATGCAACATCCATTTGAGTGTTCAATTAATTTTCACGAGAATTTATTTATCAGTGTTTTCAGAACTTATTCAAGTAACATGAAATGATTATTTTTGTACACAAGTCAATTATGATCTTGAAATTCCATTGATGACATCTTATATTAGAAGCAGAGATGTTCTTGGTCCCACAAATTACAGAGTTGTTGGATGAAAATATTTGGTCATCCACTAAACAGAGGCAGAGGCAGAGGTTTTTTTTCCTTAGTCGCAAGGGTTGAGCTAGACAACTAATGTTCTGCCAGTCCATCAAGGAATTGGCAACCAAGTCTTGGTCATCCACTAAAGTGAAAGAAAGAAAATGAAAGTATAATATATATGAAGACAGAGGTCAGTGGCAATGCAAGAAATAGAGTGGTGATAGAAGCACAAAGATTATAAACTTGTTAATTAGTTACAGCCAGGTTAGCAGTAGTCTTGCCAGCAGATGGTCTTCCAATCTTAATCCCCCACATCAGATTGGTAACTGAATTGAGTTAGGGTCCTTACAAGCTAAGTTATTAATAGCTCTAGTGAAATTCACTTGATTATTATGGAAAATATGTTGTAATGTTTTCAATTAATAAAGTCTAGAGAACTCTCTCTTAAGATTTTCTCATCTTTTCTTTCGCTTGCCATCATATTTTTCTGAGAAAGTGACAAACACATTTAATTGCTATAATTTTGAATTACTATTGTCGCTAAATTGTTAATTAATTAGTTGATGATAAAATAACATAGCAACAGTACTGTGGATCTCTATTCAATTAATTTCCACGATAATTTATTTATCAGAGTTCTCGGAACTTATTTAAGCAACATGAAACGATTATTTTTGTACATAAGTCAATTATGATCATGAAATTCCACTCATGACATATGATATTAGATGACTTGTATGAACTGAAGTGCTTTTTCAGTAGGCAAGTTGGTGGTGTAATTTGTTTTATTTACTCTTACATTATTGAGTAATGAAATTCCACCAGAAGGACATTTGCAGTAAATCTCGTTCTATGATTACTCTCCATAACCGGTTCCCAATAACACCCTGCTATGAAGGTTAGCTGCTTGTTTGGTAAACAACATCAATATATATATATATAATATTAAGAATAAACAACATCAATTTTACCTACTCACTTTTGAACAATTATATAATTTGATATAGATTGTTTTATCCTGTTTTGCTCTGCACCTCTCTAGCCTTTGTTGCTATTTCATTACAATATGGAGTAGCATCCCGTAGGTCATAAGTTGAATATAAACTAGCTTAATTTACCTTCTAATCTTATAAATAAAAGAGGTGCGTAAGTTTTTGATTTAGTAAATAATCATGCATGGTCTTAATACTAGATGGATTAAATTTTGGATTCTAATGGTAGAATATACATCTCAAATTTGAAACTACAAATATTAGAAGATGCATATACAAACTAGCTCACAAACACCAACATCATGTTCATAGATAATTCCTACATATAAAGTACTGTTAATTCAACCAATTCTTGTCGTAGGCTTTTGTTTTATTTCTTACGGAACAGCTGTTGAGAAAAGTTTTCTTGAGAGTCTTTAGTGCTCCAAAAAGTGAAACTCATGGAATAACTTTATTATACTTTTGACAATCAGCAATCCCCCTAGCAATTTATTAATCTGATTTCTATTTTTTTTTTTTCCCTCTATATAGGATCATAAATTGGACCAAACACACTTCCATTTTTAGGATGCTATAATCGCTAAGCAAAAAGCCGTCCACGGAGCCAGTCCAAAAAAAACCATACATGAGTTTTATATTACACAGTTAAAAAACCACTCCAAAAAACAAACGCGGATACCCGTATATTTATTATGGTTTGTCTTTTGTGTAGAATAAGCACTAAGTCATTTCAAAAGAAATGAGAAGCGGTGTAGCTATTGTTGGACAAGTCTGGACTACTTTACATATGAATTGACGAATATGATGGACAAGTACTTTAATGTAGAACTTCTTTAAAACACACACATTTTGTACTCCACATTTTGATTTTCCAATTTGTCACCGATAAACCAACCCATATATATTTTTTGTATTCTTGAGATATGGTTGCTTGAGAAAATTATTATTAACTATTATTGAAAAGATGAATTCTGATGTCATTTCATAACAAAATGAAAAATTTACATCACACACATCATGTTAAAGATGTCAATTAATGTTACAAAAACCTACAGCTTGCTCTAATTTGGAATTACCGAGTGTCATCCCTGCGGGCAATATCCTTGAAAACTTCTTATTCCATCCTATTTGACTAAATTTGCTATAAACTAACAGGGTACTTCTATTAAAATGCTGTCCTTCAAAACTATACAAACTCAATATACACTGCTCACCAATACTTTTACTGATACACCCTTTGCTTGAACTCACTCATTAATGTCAAATTTACACTCAATTGTACATAAATATTTCTAACTAGCAGGACCTGTTTCTCTGCAGTATTCTTGTTTATATGGAGAGATACAAATTAGTAATTAGTTAAATTCTACTGAAATGTTCTTAATTGAATCACGACTTCCCATAGGTTAGATTGGTTTGTATTATTGTGACATTGTTAGCCAGCCACTTTTACCCTTCTAGTTAACATCAAGTCAAATTAGAGTCGGTAATCGAGTTTTACGTAATGCACATTGATTCACTCATAAAATTTGATTGAGTCAATACTCACTCAGTTTGCTCAAACTTTTGAATATTAGAAATATACTTTGTTCAAAATAACTCAATCTAAGCATATAAATGTTTATTGATACATTACTAATAAAATATGTAGATGGTGGCTACAGAGGCACATAGTCGTTTCAAAAGTAAAAGTGAAGACCCTAAATCACACTATCTAAACTACCTTCAAGACAATGCTAATTAACTCCATTTATAAACTCAAACAGTGAAAAAACAAAAAAAAATCCACATGCCCTTCACTTGTTTATTAGTGTAGTTCTGAATTGAAAATTTGATAATTAGTTCGATGACCTTGTGGAATATTTATAGAATATATTTTAACTTCTTATTACTTTTGTAGAATAATTTTATTTTACCCTATCAGACTAATTACAGTCTTCAGTAGAATAACAGATTACTTGTATTAAGATACCAGAACAACTATTTTAAATTATAATCAAATATTTAATTTGCACTCGGTTAGAACTATAAAAACACTAACATTTTCATTGATACATTACTTGTCTGCACTCACTTACACATATCACATTTACTATCACAGTTTGCACCTAAATCATTTTTGAAACTGAAGAAAATAACCAACTTAAACAAAATAGAAAAGTAATTATTCAAGTAATTTGATTGTATACCTGTACCGCATTTTGCGTTGCATCAGAGAAGTTGTTTGTTGTGATGCAACGAGCAAGTGAAAGGGGTTGGGCTATAGTTCAAATGGATTCATGGACCTTTAAAGCCTGTAAAAGCCCAATTCATTTTGGTCTTTGATCCGAAATATACAATTGCTCATTAAACCTCAATAATTCATTATTATTTGTTGAATTGATGATTTCAAAATTAATTCATCCAATCAAATTACAATTTTTTTTTAGGATTTGTTGTAATACATATATATTGACTTAATTGTATAAGAATGATAAATCTACATCTACATTTTAGCTGTGAAGATGTTATATCAAATTTGAAAAATGGTATTTCCATTTGGGTATTGAAATTAGTATTCTAGGTACATCCACATTTATTGACCAATTTGGTTTCAATTTAAAATGTTCAGGACGTTTTCAATAATGTCACTCATAAAAATGATTTAAACACCCATGATGAAAATAATTAATTTTAGGGATTTAATTGGTATATTTTTGGGTATTTATATTAATATACAGATTTTTAAATTTAATTAATGGATATACTAATAACTCAAGTGTGAAAAATATATTTATGGATGATAATATTCACACCCATAAAAATAATCCGCTTTTTTCACCATCTAATAATAGCCAAACTTTACAAAAATTGGAGAGGATAAAAGGAAACTTCACTGCTGCTAGCTGTCCAAGGTGCTAGAAACAGGACACTGTTAATAGCAGAGAGATTGGATTTTGGCAAAAACTATTATAGGTCAAACAATAATAACTAACCTTCTTCTATAGCCTATGACAAAGTGACAAAAATCATGAAAGAATTCAATTAAACATGAAGATTTTTAATAGTAGATTTTTTCTGAAAATAAAATATCATAAGGTACACTGTAGGCATACACAAACTTCAAAATTATACATGACTTAATTATAAATTACCTTCATATGACCTAAAACAAACACAACTATTTTTTTAATTATGTCATTAGATTTTGATTCTCCTTTACCGTGTTTCAAGATTTTCCACATTGACTTTTTTTTTTTGGATATGATTCTTTAGAAAAAGAATGTGGCTATTATTATTTCTTAAGATCATAGAGTGACGGCAGGGGTGAGAGAACTAATACAGTAACAATGTAGCTCAAAGCCTTGGTCTTGACAAGTCAAGGCCGCGTTGGTTCAAGATGCGATAATTTGGCATGCAGAAATCACACGCACAAGTATTTTGCTAGTTGTGTATCATTTATTTTTTCTTTTACAAGAATTATAACTCCATAAGGCAACTTACACATATAAAAGGAATGACTCCATTATTTTGGTGTGTAAAATTTGAATTGACCTATACAATTAATGTGACAAAGAACATGTGCAGTTTTCATTATAGGAATTTACCAATATACCTGGAACTGACTGGAACCAGCCATTATAAGTCAGGCTAACATCAATATACATAGAATCAATGACTAGCTAACACCAATATTTAGCTGCTCATCAACAGTGAAGATGTTGTATTTAATTTGAAAAAATCTGTATTTCCATTTGAATATTGCAATTATTGTTTTCTCTCTATGTGCTCACATTTATTGACCAATTCGCCTTCAATATAAAATGATCAGGACATTTTTAAGTTCTCTCATGCATAATGAATCTATTCAATTTATTTGAGAAGAAGAGAGATCATAAATTAGGATAAAATAAGGATGATCTTGAACCAACATGTTTTTACATATGGAAATTGAAAAATAAAATACTTTGCTACAAATTCAAACCACAAAATTCAGTAAAATTGAAAGCATTTAATAACCAAACAGATTACAATGTCAAAATCAAAGTTAATAAGCTAGTTTACACATTCTATAATTACAACATCCCTGCCTTGTTCTTGCTTGCATTAATTATAGTACAAGATTTGTCAATATAAACCACACTTCATAATTTCCATCACCATTAATGTAATTTTCTGCCCTGTTTTCGCACACTTGGAAGTTGGAACCATCGGCACAATAATTCCTTTCCTATTCATTGACAACTGATAAGGCCCAATTGATAAGAAAAATATGCATTATTGGTATATATTTTCATTTCAATTACTAAATAAAACAAACAAAAATATCAATAAATATCAAATTAATAGAGTTTTTAGATCATCCAACTATCAAATAATATTATATATCACACACTAGAATGGAAATAATATTGACTTCGTATGTTTAAAATTTATAATGCATTAGAGTGGAAGTAGAGATGCAATAACTTGTGTAGTTTAAATAGGCTGTAGTACACAAATCATAAATAAAAAAGGAAACTATAGCACTACATCATTTTCTGGTGTAATGCACCCAACTCCTGAAGAATATAAATAGGAGCATACAATTTTGTGTCTTGAAAAATAACACAATTGTTTTATATAGAAGATATGAACAGGTACTTGATTAACGAAATGTATGACTTGGAGTTGCTAATTTCTTCTTCTTATGCATCTTCCACTTAGATTTCTCAGCTTTGTGAATTGCCATTTTTCAACCATATTCACAAACCGTTTTGGTTTTCCTATTGAGAATACAATATATCCCGTTGACAATCAAATCAACAAACCATATCCATAACCCATACAGGTTGCACAAGCTAGTTGTATGAGACGTTCAGAGCTGAAAGTGATGTCGAACTTATCTAATGTGTAATTTGTTTTCACTCCTAATGATTTCTATTATAGAGTCTCCCATGAAGGTTTCAAGGTCCCCTGGCATGTAAAGGAACATTTACTAGGACATTATCAACACAAATCTTTTGCGGTACGTCTGTGAAATTCCTTTCGGTCTTGAGAAAGTATTTATGAGGATCATAGGAGCAAATGCTACAATAAAATGATATAAAACTACATTAGGTTAAAATTTATAGCTGGAATAAATTACATATACTGGAGATATTACAACTAAGAAGACGACATCCCAGCAACCACAATGCAATCTATGTAAAACTGTTCAACTTTCTATAAGTGCTTGAATAGTGAAAATTATTATAGACATTGGACTAACAGGGGAGGGTAGGAAGTTTTTGATGATATTTCCACTAGGATTATACCAAGGCAGCTATATGGTCTAATATTTCAATGTTGATCGTCTTCTTCTATTTGATGCCTTCTCTTACCCAGGTTTATTAAAACACCAAGTTATAGGAACTAGTTAATATTCTTGTGAGATACATTCAACATCTTTGAAGCTAATTATTAATTGTCAAATATGTATAGTTAGGTTTGTTAGTTGTCATATCAAGTCAATAAATACGTAAAATTGTACATTAGCAATTATGAAGGAAAATAAATATCATACAGCTAGTAGAGATTACTGATTTTCTACATACATGCATCAAAATTTATTAGTTGTCATATCAAGTCAATAGATAAATAAAATCATACATTAGCAATTATGGAGGAAAATTAATGCCATAAAAGTAACTGAGAATGATTTTCTAGTTTCCACATACATGCATGGATATATATTCCAACCACCGACGGATCGAGTACAAGACTAAGAGGGCAACATGCCCCGAGGTTCTGAAATTTTTTATTAAATTTGACCTTATTGATTGTTCATTACTTTTAAACCTTTTTTTTTCACTCGCTTTTTATTAGTAGGGAACTTTATTATTAATTTACATCTCTTTGATGGTCTGTAATAATTTCTCTTTATCCATTTTAATTTTAATATTTTTAGTCTAGCTCTAGCATAAAAATTTAATCAATTCGACAAGCCATAACATTATCAATTTGAATTGGTTACATCAAAATTATCTTTCATTTTAATAAAACTACATTTTGATACTTACTAAATGTGTTGTTTATGTGATATATTCTTTGTTTCTTTTTGTTGTTGAAGGTCACAAAACAAATTCATACTTACTGAAATTTAGTTGTTTTTTCTTCCAAAATATTACTACATTTTACGATTGGGTAAACAAGAAGTAACTCAAATTTACAATTTTATTAATACAAGTTGGGTATAGTTCATAATTTGAGCACACAATTTCATTGATATAAGCATGGAAGTTTAGCAACAAAATAATCTTGTCTCAGTCTAGTATGAATTTATTAATATTATCATTCTATTGAAGTGCCTCGCCTAATTAACCTTAACTTCTACGTGCGCCACTAGTTCCAACCTATCTAATTCAGCCTAATTAGTGCTTTTGTCTTGATGGCCATATGATGATTTGGAATCTATTAGAAACTCTATGAAGATAAAGACTTGATGCTAAATTATTGATTAACTAAAGAGAGTAATTTGATCATATATACAGATCTTTATGTCAAACTAGTAGTTAGAACTTAGAAGCCGTTAATAGCTAGAGTGATAACAATATTTCTGGCACCAATATCTTCATCAAACATAGTTTAGTCTAGTCAATTATAGACTTGTATCTCTGTATACATAGGTGGTTCTACTTTCTGTGGCACCATTTTAAAATTCGCAGAGAAGGTATTGGATGAGCAAGCTTTGGGGCTGTCCTCTAGCCCGGTTTTTACGGCAAGAATATTGTTCCTATTCTATTTATCAAAATAAGTAAACTAGCAAAACAGAATAGGTAACCCTCACAGATAATTTTATAAAAAATCACATCGCCGTGGCTAGAAAATCCTGTGTTTCGATGCTCTTTATCTTCTATTCAAAGGCATGACTAGTTACATGAATTTTTTATGTACTAATCGTTTTGTGAATTGATACCACGACTGACTTGAGTCAAGTATCTTTGGATATAGATCGTGTAAAAATTGCTCTAGTAATGAATAAAGAAGACCAAGACCTTAGAACCAGCACATCATGAGGTTTGCTACTACCGTCTATGATATCTCTATTAGCCCCAGCTGATATTGTAATTGTCAGATAAATAGGACTATTTCATTAACTTCCAATTACTTTGTTACCACTTTATTGGGACCATTGCTATGTAGGATCTTTGGAAAAGTCTTGGATGACCCTCGACCAAGTCTTTGGTGCAAAGTTGTGCAAAGTTGTTGATGGATTACTACCGCTTTAATTGTATCTCTGCGAGATTGTCGTTTATCATCTATTTATAAAAAGTTTTATGATTTGTTAAATAATTAAAATAAGAATATAAGCAAGACTCTGGTTCTTATCCTGATCAACTGTTGATTTCAAGAAAGAGGAACGATGCCACTATCCCAAATGGCTTGAGGGCTAAAAGCATTCATTTGGTCTCTTAATATTTTATATTTAAATCATTACATAATCGATGATATTTAAAAAAGAAAGGAAAAATAAATAAATAAGAGAGAGAGAGAGCAACAATTCTTTTTTTTTGCCACTCACATGAAAGTGGTAGTTTAACCATAAAGAAAAGTATAAAAGTCTTCTTCCAAAATTGTACAAGTAAAATGAGATCTATATTGCAGCCGTGAGGGTTGAGCTACACAACTAGTCAACTACCAGTCTATCCACGAATAGGCACCCTCGTGCTGGTCATCCACTAAACAGAGGCAGAGGTTCTTGTTCCTACAAATTTTAAAGTTGTTGGACGGAAATATTTGGCGCTGGACATTTGTCATATTTTTTTTCCTTTCGTTTCTTATTATTGTGAGTATCAAGTCATTTAGTCATTTGCTAGCTATAATGTCTTTGGTCATAAATGTTATTTCCAGCTGATTACAACTTTTAAAAATTGAAAATGAAAGGGAAAAGAAAAAAATTGAAAGTATATCATATATGTGAGGACAGAGGTTAGTGTAAATTCAAGAAACAGAGTGGTGATAATAGCACGAAGGTTATAAATTATTACATATATGAGCTAAATATCTACTTTTATAATTGTTAAAATTTTATTCTCACAATACTACGGAGAAACCTGGTAATAAGTTTTGTACACTGTTCATATTGAATATCTTTGTAAAGGCTTCTTGATTTGAATAAATTATCAAATATTAGCTTAGTCAAATACCAATGTTAATTCTATTTAATATTGCATTAATATATATATATATATATATATATATATTGTCTGCCTCAATATGATTCCTACAGGAAATATGGTGCAAAACTTCCTAATTTGTGCCTGCCACACCAAACTAGGAGTTAACTTCAATTAATTAAAAGGATCGGCTGATATTCTTTGATAAGTGCTATCAAATAATTTAGTGAAATTAAGACTATAATTTGTAAAATTAAAACTATCCAATTGAAAAAGTGAAATTGAAATGAGGAACATAATTAAATAAAAAAGATATTGCAGCCGTGAGAACTGGGGCAGACTTACTTGTCCATCAATAATTTGTAACCGACTTTTATTCTGTTTTGTTTTGTTTTTTTCTTCTTCTTTTACTGAATAGCAGTATACTACAAGTCTTCTAGTCATGTGCTAATTAAAATGTCTTCATCATTTTAGGTCATGATCAACTTAAAATATCATTTTGGTATATCAATGTTGTTCGGGATCTATTATAATAACTAATAATTAAAAAAATATTTTGAATCTAAAAGAAATAAGTGAAATTCCACTATGAAGACAGAGGTTAGGCTTAGTGGCAATGCAAGAAACAGAGTGATGATAAAATAATACACGTCAAAAAAATTTTGGGAAGTCTGTTAAGATTTTGTGAAAATTTCACTGAGACACCTATTGTTTTAATGGTCATCCAAGACTTTCTAAATATTAAATATAGCAATATTTACTGATAAAGTGGTGGCAAAACAATTATAGGTTTATGAGATTCTCAACTACTGATGAAATGGCCATCCAGGTCCACAATTGACAATACTAGAAGGTTTCATTTTGTGCTACTTCATGACCCAATTACTGTTTACATGATACACGTATCTAAAGGGCCTTGGCTCCACGGAATTGCTATATTTAATTCACGGTAGGATGAGTTCACAAAATATCATATCAATTATAACATCGAAAAATATAATTGATAATTTATTGTTTTTAAATTAATAAGAAAGCACCAATATTATTTTGATGGATTATTTATTTAGTTTAATTATATTTTTCTTTGGAATGCTCAAATGAGTAGAAATGTGAAATGTGGATGTTTTAAGCTAAAGTAAATTATATATAATAGAAACCAATTAACAACTGTGGTTAATGTATATAGAAAATGTCCAACTTACCTAGAAAAAGAACACCTTCAATCATGGCGTGGGGTGACAGATAACCAAAGTATTCACTTGCCACTCTGTTTGTGTCATTAGACTTTGATTCTTTGTTAACGTGTTTCAAATTTTTCTACACTAGTATGTTTTGATTACTATTTTCTCGCAAAATTATGTGGCAGAGATTGTTTCTTAGGCTCGTGCAGTGAGGGTAGGGATAAAAGGACTAATCCATCAATAATGTAGCTTAACGTCTTGGTCTATGAAGACTTTATTTGTTCAATATGCTATAAACATCCGAATCAATTGATTTCTTGATTGATGCATATAAAACTTGATTTGACTTGATTTTGTTTCAAATGGGAAAATAGAAGTTTCCTTCTTGGTTGTAATATCTCTAGTATATGAAATTATATTAAACTATAAAATTTAACCACAAGACGGTGATATAGGTTTTTTACAATTGCTTTTTTGACCTTACCAAATGTCTATGATTGCGAATTACAATATTGACAAATATTATTATTAGAAACAGAGTGTTGTTTGGAGAAAAGAGGACAGATTTTTGGAATAAATTGGGGTCAATCTGTAATTCCAATACTATTATTTTTCAAATAATTTTTCTCTCACCATATAGATTCTTATTAAATGTTGTGTAAATTTTACAGCTAATGGTAACTTCACTTCATGAACTGTGGAATCCTGACCAACATCACAAAGTTGGGTCAAATACGAATATCTAGTTCCGTTGCATCTACTCTATGGCCCTTTGAGAATCCTCACAAGCTCCTAGAGCTTTCCAGTTGAGAAAACATGATATCCTTTGCCGTGTCAAATTATGTCATTAGACTTTGATTCTCCTTTGCCGTGTTTCAAAAATTTTTGCATAAGGAGTACCTTTTGTTTTTGGATATAATTCTTTAGAAAAAGAATGTGGCTGCTATTATTTCTTCAGCTCATGTAGTGAGCGCAGGGGTGAGAGGACTAATACAGCAATAATATAGCTCAAAGTCTTGGTCTTGAAGAGTGAAGGCCACGTTAGTTCAAGATCCGAAAATTAAGCATGCAGAAAACACACTCACAATGTATTATGCTAGTGGTGTATCATTTGTTTTCTTTTACAAGAACTATAACTCCATAAGGCAATTCACACATCTAAAAGGATTTATTCCATGATTTATATGTGTAAAATTTGAATTGACCTATACAATTAATGTGACAAAGAACATGCGCAGTTTCCATTATAGGAATTTACCAATATGTATGGAAATGACTGGAACCAACCATCATAAGTCAAGCTACCACCAATATACATAGAATCAATGACTAGCTAACACCAATATGTAGCTACTCATCAGCTGTGAAGACATTGTATTTAATTTGAAAAAATTTGTATTTCCATTTGAATATTGCAATTATTGATTTCTCTATGTGTTCACATTTATTGACCAAATCGGCTTCAATTTGAAATGATCAGGATATTTTCAAGTTCTCCCATGCATAACGAATCTATTCAATTTGTTTGAGAATGAGAGAAATCATAAACTATGATAAAATAAGGATGATCTTAGACTAACATTTTATTACAAATGCAAATTGAAAAATAAAATATTTTGCTACAAATTCAAACCACAAAATTCAGCAAAATTGAAAGCATTTGATAAACAAACAATTCATAAGCCAGTGTACTAATTAGTGCATAAAAATACACTTTTAATATTAGGAAATTGATTGCATTTGTCTAAATATGTTGTTTAATGAAATATTTTTATTTAATTATTTTTGGGAATGCGATTGGTTTGATCATTTGATTAAATGTATTTTTATGCTTATAAAATTGATATTTTTGACATAATTTATGGGCACTTATTTTGGGCTTATGCAGCTTTTCAGAAAACAAAACTATGAAGCCCAAGAGCACCAGACCAAATTACTAGGCCCAAGCTTCATCGTCCATTCAGCTCTAAACCTCAGAGTCCCACCAACTCATCTTCAAGCTTGAGCCGCTAGAGCCAGTGTTTTCTGCCGCATCTTCATCTGCAAGTTTCAGTGCCGCCTCAGCTGCTGCAATGGCCGCTGCTCAACCCTCCATTGCTTCCGGAATTATAATTTTTGTTCGACATATTTATAAGTTGATTTTCGACTGTAGTATTGCTAGTTTGATGTATTGTTATTCTTAGATAACTTATAAATTATATTTGAGTTTATTCTTAAATAGAAAGAGTTTTGAAAATATCATTATTTTTTTAATTTGATCTTCAAATCCATATTTTCCAATTATTTATTTGGGATGTAAAACATCCAATTGAAGAGTAATAATCAAGAATCAAACTTGGTAATAGTAAAATAATCAATTAAGTGACGCCCAAAGCTTTGTTGTTCTATCTATTGGTTATTACCATTTTTTTTTAATAATTTGTTTCATTCATTCTCTATTTAAATGTCTTAAGTAATTCACCATTTAAATTTTCTTTATTATTTTTCTGTAAAATTTTACTGTTATGAGTTTTTCTTGTCATTTAACTTCTTTAGGATCGGTACCTTAAAAGCCAGTGATGATATTCTGGGTTTAAGCATGTGCACATTCTATAATTACATCATCCCTACCCTGTTCTTGCTTGCATTAATTATAGTACAAGATTTGTCAGTGTAAACCACACATCATAATTTTCATCACCATTAATGTAATTTTCTGCCCTGTTTTGGCGCACTTGGGACCATCAGCACAATAATTCCTTTCCTAATCATTGACAACTGAGAAGGCTAACGGATAAGAAAAATATGCATTATTGGTATATATTTTTATTTCACAACATTAAGAAAAAAAACAAAGAAAAATATCAATAAACATCAAATTAATAGAGCTTTTAGATCATCCAACTATCAAATAATATTATATTACACACTAGAATGGAATTAATATTGACTTCTTGTATTTAAAATTTATGATGCATTAGAGTGGAAGCAGAGATGCAATAACTAGTGTAGTTTAAATTGATGCCTTCTAAACAAATCTAAACAAACACAAACTCTACCGTTCCTATACTTTTATAACTGTTATAGTATACTAGGAAAATAGGAAGTAGTACACAAATCATAAATAAAAAAGAAAACTATAGCGCTACATCATTTTCTGGTGTAATGCACCCAACTCCTGAAGAATATAAATAGGATCATACAATTTTGTCTTTTGAAAAATAACACAATTGTTTTATGTGGAAGATATGAACATGTGCTTGATCATTAAGGAAACGTATGACCCGCACTTGCTAATTTCTTCTTCTTATATATGCATCTTCCTCTCAAATTTCTCACCTTTTTGAATTGCTTTCTTTCAACCATACCCACAAACCGTTTTGGCTTTCCTGTCGAGAATACAATATACCCCGTTGAAAATCCAATCACCAAACCACATTCATAACCCATGAGACTGATTTTCCAATCAAACCAGCTTTCTTCAGAAAATATTGTTGATTTTTGATCTGGTTCTGGTACTTCCTCAGTGCTACATGATTTTGGCAATGGAGATCCACACAAACCCCAAGTTCCCAATACAAGAATTATTTCCAAATGTATCATATTGATTCCCTTGAGGTATAGGCCATCAAGCTAATTGTATGCAAGGTTTAATACCGAGAGAAATGTCAAACTCTTCAATTGCTGAGGAATTTTCTCATCAAGCTTGTTTGATGAGAGGTCTAATGATTCGATCTCCATCAAATTTATTATAGATAATGGGATATGACCTACTAGACTATTATGAGAAAAGTTGAGGATTGTGAGAGAATTCAATTTCCTAACTATATCTGGAATTCGTCCTTAAACCTTATTAATTACTAGGCAAATCTATAATAGTGAAAATGGTTAAAATTTTCTTCAATTCATGTTCAACTCCTTTCATCGTCACCAACACATAATCTTTGTCATAGGAATTTCTTATATAATTTCTTGTAGCACTTTTGTTTTTCCTACTCATCATAGCTTGAGAGTTTTTGAAAAATCCGGTTCGCAGACTACCAATGAATTCATTTTGAGAAAGGTAAAGAATTCACAATTTAGAGAAGGGAACTCGTGTTCCTATATCACAAAGAGGACCATTATATCTATTAGATCGTAGTATAAGAACTTGCAATTGCGGAAGAGTCGCTAACCAATGTGGAAAAACATCATTAATCATGTTATTCCCAACATTAATTTAGTTAAGTTGCCATAGTTGACCAAAGAAGGTGACAATTCCCTCCAACATATTGTCGTTAAGATTCAGAGTTGTCAACTGACTGCCAATTGCAAATGTTGGAGGGATGCTGCCATGGAAGTGGTTTGTCTTCATATCCAAAACTACAATGCTTGTAGAGTTTCCAGGGCATTGTGGAATAACTCCATCAAAGTTATTGTTAGACAATAGAAGATATTTAATTGACCTCAAATTGCAAAATGATTAGGGGATAGCTCCTTTCATGTTGTTGCGTGAAACTGAAAAGAATTGCATCAATTTGTTGTCAATTTGTGGAGGAGGAGTTGGAAGAGGTCCTTAAAGCAAGTTAGAACTAAGGTCAACATATGCTAGATTCTCCCATAATGAAAGCCCTCCTATGCCTATTAAGAAGTTATGGACAGATTTAGAAAAGATAGAAAACTGATCTTGAATATGTGGTTTGGAACATGGGCATGGATTTTGTTGTCGGAAAGATACAACCGCCATTTGTCGTCAACAATTGATAAGATCTATCAGAAATCATCTATATTATTGCAAGAAAATTAGTCAAGCTAAAGTCAATATATAATAATTGTTTAAAATACAGAAAAATAAAAAAAGAAAAAAAAGAGAATTTATAGTAGTTTAGAATTTTAGCTCAATAAAGTTTTCTTTTGAAGAGAATTTATAGTAGTTTAGAATTTTAGCTCAATAAAGTTTTCTTTTGAAGAGAATTCAATGAATTTAAATCAAAATCATAATTATTTAAGAATATTGTTGCAGTCAATAATTTGAGACCAAGTTTAAAGGTTCAACCTATGTGGAATCTTACCAGATAGTTTATTTTGGAAGAGATTGATCGTCATCAAATTCTTTAATTCTATCAGCCAGCTTGGAATATCACCTTCCAAGTAATTTTCTGCCTAATCCAAGATTTGAAGGTTTGGAAGATTGCCGAAACCTTCTGGAAATTTATCAAATTCTTCTGTCAAATTATTCTTGAAAAGATCAGGTTGAATTGATTTTAGAGGTTCAACAATTCTTGAAATCTCACCGGACAGTCTATTTTGGTAGATATAAAGTCGGTTCAAATTCTGTAAGGTAAACAAACCATTAGGGATATCACCTTCCAAGTAATTTATTGACAAATCTAAGATTTCAAGACTTGACAAATTACCAATACTATCCGGAATTTCACCTATCAAATTTGCTTCCGTGATCCACATAGTCTTCAACTTTTTCAGTTTTCCGAATTCCATTGGAATCTTTACAGGCATAAACTTGTCATTATATGCCAGAGCCTGTACTCGTACATATGACAAGTTACTGATTTCAACAGGAAATGTGCCGTTGAATTCATTTTGATAGGGATTCAACGTCTCCAACTCCGGTAATCGGCCTATAGCTGGCAGTATATCGCCTGAAAAGTTGTTTGCTCCAAGGTCTACGTATTGGAGACCTGAAATTCTGTCAATGTCACCTGGTATCAGACCCAAAAAATAGTTTTGAGACAGGTCGAGTACTTGAAGCTTGGTGCAGTTGTACAGTTCTCTCGGACACTTTCCTGGAATGTAATTCTAGGAAAGATCAAGTCTGGTAAGATTTTTCAGGTTACATATTGTACGTGGTTGGGATTCTTTGGGTGATATTTTTGTTTGAGAGAATTTTCAGTACAGGTAATCTCAGGTCAATCACAAGGTGATGATGTGGAGTTCGAGGATTGAAGGGATGGCGGATTACCGAGTTGTTGTTTGAGTTTTAAGAGAATAGTTAGTTACTCCGGGGTTGGATTTTGTGAAATTACTTGGACGGGTAGGGAGATTAGGAGGAGAATGAGGAATGTGAGTGGCATTTGTAGAAATGGTGTGGGTAGTTTGGACAGTTGAAATATAATAGTATCTCTTTATTGCCCTGATTGGAGTTTTTGCCTTGATTGAGGGGGTTTTGGCCTTTATACGGGGTTATAAATTTGTCACTAACAAAGTGACTTACTGACTTATTGGATTAGTCAAACTTGGTGTTCTGCATCTCACATGATCAACTAGAAACCGAACATTATTGCTTGTGGGTCCTGTCCACTGGCATGTTGGCGAGAAAGGAGAAAAACCTCCAGCATGTGCTTGACTTGCATCCCTCATGTTTATTTTTACTAATTATTTAAAAAGAGAGAAATAAAAAGTAATTAATATATATAACAGAATAAATAATAACTCAATGAAGTTTCTTCTAAAATTTTAGAAATTTAAGTGAATTTAAAGTGAGATACACAATTATAAATGAAAACATCGTAGCCATGGGGTTGGTTTAGATGCCACTAGTCCATAAACCAACCAAGTCTTGGTCAACTAATTATTTAAGATAATTAACTCTAACTTCTTAAGATTAAAGAAAAAAAGTGAGTAGGTATCGAAACAACATGTGTTCATGTGCATAGTAGGTATGATAGGTTTGTGGGATCATATTATTTAGGTTTTGAGTATTTCGACGTTAGATTAAAATTATATGAATTATTTTAAAATAATCAACCACCGTTGAAATATTTTATTTTGAAACAATTGGACGAATTAGAACATCTATATGAATTTTCGGGACGATTGGTTTTATATACAATTTATTAGAAATAGAGAAATCAGACTACATTAGTAGAGGAAGTGTTGATAGTATTGAATTTTAATGGCATTTGTAGTTGGATTAATATAGTAATGTGTGGTTTGTGTTAAGCTAATGTCAGTATAGCATTTATAAAGTAATATATTGAGATTCGATGTATCTTTGATTAGTCTAGAGTAATTTGAGAAGTTATGGATTTCTATAAATTTATATGAATGAATTTCATTATGTGATTTTAGGTTCATAAGTAGGATTATTTCATAAAATTATTAGGATAAGCAGAAGAGGTAACTAAATTTCTTATGGCTCCTATTATATTATTTTCTAGTAATAAATTTAGTGTTTATAACTAAGCATTTTCTATTTTATTTACCGTTATTTTTATCTTAAGCAATACATGTTTTATATTATAATTATTGTTTTCTAAAAACTTTTTTGATAAATAAATTTTGAACATTATTTTACAAAATATATGTAAAAGCTATGCTTTTACTAAATTTGAGTTTTTTAATGTTACTTTTTTATTATATTATATTTCAATGATTTTGCATCCTCAAATATATATCTTTGTAAAATGCTCGATTGTATCAAAAGTATTCCTCTGTATTTAAAAAGTATGATATGTATTATAATTGTAATTTTATTATAAAATGTTTTTGCTCAGTGTCCATAGCACCGCTACTGTTATTATTGTCCCAGCTGAGTTATCATGTGCACATCTATTGTTACCAAGTCACACAAAGTAAATGTGATCTACTATTATCGAGACACACGGATAAATGTGACATACCATTACTGAATCACGTGAGTAAATGTGACATATCGTACCAAGTCATAAGGGTAAATATGGCATATTGTTACCGTTACCATAGGTATTATATGACATGAGCTACTAGTTTTTATTCAATAAATGTTAATACTAAATGTTTACAGTTATAATATGTATTTATACTATAAAATACAACAAATGTTTTACAATTTGGTTTTATTTAATAAATGTTAATGTTAAATGTTTACCTTTATAATATATATTTATATGACTTATCGACAGAAAATCCTAAAAGTGTTTTATAGTTTTCTAAAGTAATATTGAATTTACTTACTGAGTTGATGACTTACCCCTCGTCTCTATTATTTTTACAAATTAGTAGGTTTTTTTTGTATTGAAAGACGACTTCGAGTTTTTGGTGTCACTTGATGGAAGATTTCGGTTCTAGAATTGTGGCCATTTATTATGCTATAATGTAAGAAGTAATTAAGTTTGTTTCATTTGTTAGGACATAAATATAAGTATTGATTTTGAATGATCATGCAATTGAGTTGCTTAATATTTTTAGTAAGGTGTTGAGACAAATTGTTATTGAATTAAATACTTTATGAATTTTTTCTTCAATTGAGTTTAAGTTTTGGAGATTTAAATGATTGATTAAATATTATATTATATTAATTTTTATGGCAAATTGGGGTGTTACATTATAATACTTACACTAAATAGTGAACAAGCATTGGTGTAAAAAACCATAATTAAACAAGAAATCACAAGGTGTAACACCATTTAGATTTTAAGAGCTTAACAAGTTATGGACCTAACTGCTGCCAAGTAACTAAGGAGACAAAGAGAAACTAGAAGATATGTTGCAAACTACATATTTTCTTGTAGTTTCAAAGACATGCTTAGAAAGCTTCATGAAAAGTAACTATTTTCTAACATAACAAAGTGTTGGAGCATTTACCTTATTGAGAAAATAACTTGCACTTTGCTAATTTCTTCTTCTCATTCTTTCTTTGTTTCTTCCAGCAAGTTTCAACACATTTCTTTCAACCATACTCACAAACCACCATGGCTTCCCTATTGAGAAAACAATATATGCTATTGACAAGCCAATCACAAGTCCACTTCCGTAACCCATCATAATGACTTTCCAATCAAACCAGCTTGAACTATCATGTTCTCCATGGAATTTGGTTGGCTTCAACTCCAATGGTTCATCATTGCTACATTTTTTTGACAATGGCAATCCACACAACTGTAGGTTTCCAATATAGCTATTGTTTTCAAATGTATTAAACTGCTTCCCCGAAGGTATAGGCCCTCAAGCTGATTGTATGAAAGGTTAAGAGCTGAAAGAGATGTCAAACTTGTCAATTGCATAGGAATCTCCCCATGAAGCTTGTTTGATGACAAGTCTAATGATTCTAACTCAGTCAAATTTTCCAAGGATATTGGAACATGACCTATTAGATTGTTGTGAAAAAAGTTAAGAACTTTAAGAGGGTTCAATTTTCCAACTACAATTGAAATTTGTCCTTGAAACTTGTTACTTGATAAATCCATAGTTGTGAAAATAGTGAGATTTCTCTCCAATGTAGTTTCAACTCCTTTCATTGTCACCACAATTGAATCTAGGTAATAACCATATCCCATATATCTCAGTTCAACACTATGGTCTTTCCCATTCATCATAGCTTGAAAACTTTCAAAAAATTTCATTTGCAAATAACCAGTGAAACCATTGTAAGAAAGATCAAGAATCCGCAACTT
>CM034462.1:34597876-34842876 GCA_019925255.1 Litchi chinensis | reverse complement strand
CTTTGACAACTTCAATTCCACTTCAGCAGCTCCTGAGACATGTCATTCAACAGGTACTAATGTTGCATAGCCAGTTTGGAATGTTGCCATGAATTTTGTTGTTAGAAAGGTCCAACCACTGTAGGTCATCTGATAAGATCTGTGGGAACTCATTTATGTTGCAAGAAGATAAACCCACCCATGAAAGAAAGGAAGAGTTGACATTGATTTTTGTACTCACTGATATATTATTATGTGAAAGTTCAAGATTTTCAAGATTTTTGAACTTGCCGAACATAGAGAGCTCTACATTGCCCCCTAAATTATTTGAAGCAAGTGAGATAGAAGTGAGATTCACAAGTTCAAAAATTGAATTTGGAATTGAGCCATGCAATCTATTATTTGACAAGTCAATTTCTTCCAATGAAGTTGTTTGAAATTTGGGAATCTAGCCAGTTGGTTATTACTAAGGTCTAAGCGTACCAATGATGGTAGAGTTAGGTTGGTAAAAATATTTGAAATTTCACCACAAAAATTATTTTGAGATAAATCTAAGTAGGTGAGTTGCTCAAGATTTGAAAGAGATGAAGGAATATAACCAGAGAAATTATTTCCTATTAGGTATAAAAGTGAGAGTTGCGTAAGATTACCAATTGATATAAGCAGTGATCCGATGAAATTGCAAAATACCGTACTCAAATAAGTTAGGGGCTTGAGATTTCCAATTGTATCTGGCAGTTCTCCTGAGCATTGAGTTAATGTGACATCCAAAATGCCGAGAGGACTGCTCCAGTTAACATTTGGGAAACTCCCTATCAGTTTGTTGTTTGAGGATAATTTGAGTGTGTGTAGGTGTGGTAGGCAAAAAATGTTTTTTGGGAAGCTCCCTTGTAATCCACATTCCGTGAGACTCAATAATGCCAAAGAAGAAGATATATTTGTAAAGTCACCAGGTGGTACGGTGGACATGTCGACATTATCGAGAATAAGTTCTTCTAACTTGGTCAGATTTTGGATTATTCCTTGCATCACAAGTTTTTCAAGTGTCAAAAAACCGAATGGTCCAACATCAAGATCAAGAGAAACTAACTCGGATAGGTAAGAGATTGCAAACGGAACTTGACCACCAAAGTAGGACTGAGAAAGGTTAAGGTGTTCCAAACTTGAAAATTGTGCAAAATCAGGAGGAATTTGAGAATGATTGAAGTTATTGTATGCAAGGTTGAGCTTTTGGAGGTGAGAAAGGAGGAAGAGGCTACTATTGGAAGGTATGGTGCCATGAAGCCAACTACAACTAAGATCAAGGCCAATGACATGACCAGTCATCATATCACATGTAACCCCATGAACAGCAATCACTATCCTTTTTCCAATGCTTCATTTTTGGATAAGAAGAATCACAACCATATGATGCAGACTTATCAAAGGAAAAGAGTTGCTTAAAGTGGAGTAATGCAGAACTCTGGTCATGAGAACAGAGGTCTGCACAACTCACTGAGAGCAAGACAAGAAGTTGGAGATAGAGAAGTTGATAAGACCATGTTAACCAACCCATTTTCTTTTCTTTTTTGCTTTTTTGTATGAGTTTACAAGAACCAATAGATGATTACATAGAGAGATGAAGAATATATATAGATGGTTGTAATTTTAAACGTAATAAAAATGTACTAGTCCATCAACAAATTGGCACCTAAGTCTTGGTCATACACTAAAAAGAGGCTGAGGCAGAGGTTTTTCTTTTTCACAGCCGTGAGAGTTGGGCTAGACAACTAGTCAACCGCCAGTCCATCAAGGAATTGTCACCCAAGTCTTGGCATCCACTAAAGTACTGAAAGAAATAAAATGAAAGTATTATATATATATATGAAATGATTATTTTGGCTCAATTACGATCTTGAAATTCCATTAACGATATCTGGTATTAGATAACTTGGATGAACTAAAATGCTTTTTTAGTAGAGGTAAGTAAGTGGTGTAATTTGTTTTATTTACTCTTACATTATTGAGCAATGAAATTCCACCAGAAGGACATTTGCAGTAAATCTTGTTCTATGAGTACTTTACAAAACCGGTTCCCAATAACAACCAATTTTAACTACTCACTTTTGAACAATTATATAATTTGATATAGACTGTTTTATCCTGTTATATATAATTTGATATAGAACAATTATCCTGTTTTATAATTGGTAAACTAGTCCAAAAGCGTCTCAGTGTTTGTTGACATATTGCTGATGCACTGCATTGTGGTGGTTAGAAAGACATTCAAGTTTTTTCGAAAATAGAAGAGCAGACGTATAAGTTACATTATGTAGACGGTGCTAAAGATATTGATAATATCACAGAAACCTAAAACTTCTTGTTGTAAATTGGAATTATAAAATGTCATCCCTGCACGAAATATCCCTGATAACTTGTTATTCCATCTTGATAGACTAAATATGCTATGATATAACAGGGCACTTCTATCCAAAAGCACTCCTTCAAATATTACAAACTCAATACACTACTGCGCGCTCACGCTACTTTCACTAATACACTCGTTGCTTGAACTCACTCATTAATATCATATTTACACTCAATTGCACATAATATCTTTCTTACTAGCATGACCTGTTTCTCTGCAGTACTCTTGTTTATATAAAGAGCTACAATTTGTAATTAGGAAACTTATAATAACATGGTCTTAATTGATTCATGACTTCCGATAGATTAGATTGGTTTGTATTAATGTGACATTGTTAGCCACATTTGCCCTTCTAGTTAACATCAAGGCAGGTCGACTCAGTAATCGAGTTTTATATAATGCATATTGATTCACTAATAAAATTTGATTGAGTCAATACTCACTCAGTTTGCTCAAAATTTTGAATATTAGAAATGTGCTTTATTCAAAATAACTCAATCTAAGCATGTAAATGTTTATCGATACATAACTTATAAAATGTTTATAAATGGTGGCTACAGAGGCACTTTTCAAAAGTAAAAGTCAAGATGCATAAATCACACTATCTAAACTATGATTAAGATAATGCTAATTAACCCCATCATTTAGAAACTAAAACAGTAAAAAAAAAAAAATCCACATGCCCTTCATTTGTTTATTAGTGCAATTTGGAATTTAAACTTTTGATAATTAGTTAAGTGAACTACTTGAATTTTTTTATAGAATGTTCTAATTACTTTTGTAGAATAATCTTATTTTACACTATCAGACTAAAATCTACACTAGAATAACAGATTACTTCATTAAAATACAAGAACTATTTTAAATTATAATCAAACATTTAAAATGCACTCATTTAGAACTATACAAACACTAACATTTTCATTGATACATTAACAGATTACTTCATTAAAATACAAAATGAATTGTAAACTTAAATTCCGAAATTTTTATAATTTATTATAGTAAGAACCAGTTCAAGACTTGTTTAATGTTTCTAAATATCCAATTGGCCCACAAAAGGGGTCTTCAATCATAATTGTGGTAGACATAAAACCAAAGTATTTACTAGTCACTCTATGGATATAAATCATAACTCTGGTCATGAGAACAGAGGTTTGCACAACTCATTGAGAGCAAGACAAGAAGTTGAAGACACAAAAATTGATAAGACCATGTTAACCAACCCATTTTCTTTTATTTCTTTGCTTTTGTGTATGCGTTTACAAGAACCAATAGATGATTATGTAGACAGATGAAGTGGATGCCATGTCTCATGATAGTTGTAGTTTTAACCGCAAAGGAAAGTATAAAATTTTCTTCTAGAATTGTAAAAGTAAAATGGGATCTATATTGCAGCCGTGAGGGTTGGGCTACACAACTAGTCGGTCCATCCACGAATAGGCACCCAGGTCTTGGTCATCCACTAAACAGAGGCAGAGGTTCTTGTTCCTACAAATTTTAAAGTTGTTTGATGCAAATATTTGGCACTAGACGTTTGTCATTTTTTTTTTCTTGTAGTTTCTTATTATTGTAAATAGCTAGTCATTTAGTCACTTGTAGCTATAATGTCTTTGATCATGAATGTTGTTTCCAGCTGATCACAACTCTTAATAGTTGAAAATGAAAGAAAAAAAGTGAAGGTATATTATATATGTTAGGACAGAGATTAATGGCAATGCAAAAAAACCAAATGGTGATAAAAGCACGAAGGTTATAAATTTGGCAACCTATTGAAATTTTGTCATAAAACAGATCTATCATTTAAGAATTATAATCTAGTAAATATATTTAAAAAGGCAATTTTTAGTAATTTCAGTTGAGATATAACTTAATTTTTTATTTCTTTAAAAAAAAATTCCATTAAATAGATAAAGGGTCTATTAGAGCATCTCCAATGCAAATGTGGATTGTGAAAAAATGGAGTGCCACATTGGATAAATTGATAGAGAGTTAAAATTATCTTCTCCAATGCAAACTTCTCATAATCACTATCAAGCTGACATGGCAAAAAAAAAATAGAGGCTATCAACCTCAATGTCCATTCCTAGATAGTCTTCTGGACGGCCATGTCAGCCATAAATTATTAAAATTTTCATTAAATAATATTTATGATAATTTATTTTAATGATATGTTATTGTTTGACTTTTTATTATTGAAATTAATAAAATAGCATTGGAGAGCTCTTTTAGACTTGAATGTCTATCACTCCATATTTATGCCATGTAGGATACATATTTTCTTGACATTGATGATATATCTATTTTTTTAAAGAGACAATCCACATTTGCATTGGAGATGCTCTTAGGACTATTGTGATTAAACATGATTACATATACAAGCTAAATATCTACTTTCACAATTGTCAAAATTTTATTCTCATAATACTAAGGAGAAACCTAATAATGAGTAATGGGTCCTTAAGTTTTGTACACTGTTCATATTGAGTACCTATGTAAAGGCTCCTTGATTTGAATAAATTATCAAATATTAGCGTAGTCAAATACCAATATTAATTCTATTTAATTTTGTATTAATATATATATGCTTTTTATATGGCACAAGATACTATGTATTGTCTGCCTTAATATGATTCCTACAGGAAATATGGTGCAAAACTTCCTATATGTGCAAAATCTCCACCTTGGCATATTAGCCTTCAGCAATGCCTTCATATATGTCTTTCTAAACTTTCAAAATATTGATCAAGTCCAAACAATGGTTGAACTTGATTGCTGTCACCACTTTGGTCATCATATCTGCAGGATTATCAGCAGTCCCAATTTTCTGTAAGAGAATCGACCCTTCACTCAGAATTTCCCGCACAAAGTGATATCGGACATCAATATGCTTGGTACGAACATGGAATACTGGGTCCTTTGCTAAATGAATGGCACTTTGACTATCCGAGTAAACAGTAATATTCTTCTGTCCCACTCCCAACTCTACCAGTAATCCTTGTAACCAAATTGCTTCTTTCACAGCCTCTGTCATTGCCATATACTCTGCTTCTGTCGTAGACAAAGCAACTGTTGACTGTAAAGTAGACTTCCAACTTATCGGAGCTCTCGCAAGAGTGAATACATATCCAGTAGTTGATCGTCGTTTATCCAAATCACCAACATAATTAGAATCTACATATCCGATTGTAAACTGACCAAGTGAATTTTCCTTCTGAAATATCAAACCAAAATCTACGGATTTTAACAAGTACCGTAGAATCCATTTCACAGCTTGCCAATGTCTTTTACCAGGATCATGCATATACCTGCTCACAACTCCAACCGCTTGCGAAATGTCAGGTCTTGTACACACCATAGCATACATCAGGCTACCAACCGCATTAGAATATGGAACACGAGACATGTACTCTCGTTCTTCATCAGTACTCGGAGATAATGATGCACTCAACTTGAAATGAGGAGCAAGTGGCGTACTTACAGGTTTTGACTGTTCTGATACACCAAAACGTTGTAATACCTTCATCAGATATTGCTTCTGAGTCAAACAAACCTTACCTTTCACTCTATCTCTACTAATCTCCATACCGAGAATCTTCTTAGCTTCACCTAAATCCTTCATTTCAAACTCTGAACTCAACTGAGTTTTCAGCTTCTCAATCTCCACTCTACTCTTAGAAGCTATCAACATATCATCAACATATAAGAGCAAGTAGATGAAGGAACCATCTTGTAGCTTTCGAAAATATAAACAATTATCAAATTTGCTTCTGGTGTACTCTTGTCCTATCATAAATTGATCAAATCGCTTGTACCATTGTCTCGGAGACTGTTTCAAACCATAAAGCGATTTCTTCAATTTGCAAGCCCAATTTTCTTTACCAGCAACCTTGAATCCATCTGGCTGAGTCATATAGATTTCCTCTTCTAAATCACCATGTAAAAATGCAGTTTTTACATCCATTTGAACTAGTTCCAAATTCATTTGAGCTACAAGGGCCAATAGAATTCTAATGGAAGAGTGTTTCACAACTGGAGAAAATACCTCATTATAGTCAATCCCTTCCTTCTGAGCATAGCCTTTCGCCACCAATCTTGCCTTGTAGCGGACATTTTCTTTGTTAGGAAATCCCTCTTTCTTCGTAAACACCCATTTACACCCAATTGTCTTCTTATTCTTCGGTAGCTGAGCTAGCTCCCAAGTTTCATTCTTCCGAAGAGACTGCATTTCTTCATCCATAGCTTTCTTCCACTTATCAACTTCAGAACATTGGACTGCTTCTCTATAAGTGGAAGGAACATTATCATCTATAATTGGAAGTGCATAGGCCACCATATCAGCAAAACGAGCAGGTCTGCGAATCTCACGTCTTGGCCTATTTATCGCAATTGATTCTTGTTGCTGTGAAGGTTCTTGGGTAGGAACCTCTTCTTCTACTTCTTCTTCTTCAGTAACCTCCTCTGTCATAGGAGTGTCATCATCTGCATCAACAGTTCTAGCTGGATTATTTGTTAACTCTATCTGTTTCTGGAAAAACTCCACCTGCTTCCGAGTAGACTCCACCTGTTACGGATTACCCTCAATAATGTCTTCTATTTTCTTTTTCAACATCAAAGACTCATCAAAAGTAACATCCCTGCTAAAGATTATCTTCTTCGAATTAGGATATAAAAGACGATACCCTTTCACCCCTGAAGACATCCCCACAAATATAGCTTTCTTTGCTCTCGGATCCAATTTAGATTCCTTTACATGATAATAAGCAGAACAACCAAAGACATGTAAAGAATCATAATCAGTAACAGGTTTTCCAGACCATACCTCCAATGGAATTCTACCACTGATCGCTATTGACGGTAAGCGATTAATGAGACGACATGCATAAGTCACTGCCTCAGCCCAAAACTCCTTGCCCAACCCAGCATTGGACAACATACACCGAACTTTCTCCAGCAATGTTCGGTTCATGCGTTCTGCCACCCCATTCTGTTGTGGTGTGTGTCTAACTGTAAAATGACATACAATACCTGCATCTTGACAGACTTCTTTAAAAGATTTACTGCAATATTCACCTCCATTATCTGTTCTAAGGTGCTTAATCTTTCTCCCAGTCTGAGTCTCAACCATCTTTTTCCAATTAAGGAAAATCTCAAGTACATCATCCCTTTTCTTCATTGTGTATACCCAAACTCTTCTGGAAAAGTCATCAACAAATGTAACAAAATAGTGTTTACCACCCAAGGAGGCTGTCCTAGTAGGTCCCCACACATCAGAGTGAACATAATCCAAAATATCTTTAGTATCATGAACTGCAGTTGCAAACTTCACTCTCGTCTGCTTTCCCAGAACACAATGTTCACAAAAATCTAACTTGCAGGTTTTTACTCCTTTCAACAAGCCTTGATTCACCAAACTGCTTAAAGCTTTCTCACCTGCATGTCCCAAACGCATATGCCTTAACCTGATCATATCTGAATCAGCATCCTTCTCTGATACTACTGCTGTTGATTCAGTAACTGTACTACCATCGTAGTAGTACAAGTTATTCTTCCTTGTACCTTTCATTACCACCAAAGCCCTAGATACAACTCTCATAACTCCATCTCTGATAGATACAGTGTAGCCTTTAGATTCTAAGGCTCCCAATGATATGAGATTCTTTTTCAAATCTGGTACATACCGAACTTCTGTCAAAACTCTGGTCGATCCATCGTGATTCTTCAGTCGAATTGAACCTATCCCCTTAGTTTTGCATGAGTTATCATTGCCCATGAGCACAATTCCACCATTTAGCTCTTCGAAATTGAAGAACCATTCCTTATGTGGACACATATGATAAGTACAACCCGAATCTAAAATCCACTCACCAGATCCAGATGTTGATGATAGACTAACCAACACAAAATCTTCTTCCTCATGTTCGACTACATATGCATCGGAAGTAACTTTACCCTTACCTTTATCTTTCTTCTGTAGCTTCGGACAATCTTTCTTCCAATGCCCTTTCTCATGACAAAAGGCACATTCATCTTTATCAGGTCTTTTTCTTGACTGTGATCTGCCCCTTCTTTCTTGTTTTCGACTCTTACTTCTTCCCCTAACTGTAAGCGCTTCTGCTGATTCATCCCTATTCTCTTTCTGATCTTTCTTACGAATTTCATAATTAAGCAAAGCTGCACACACTTCTTCAAAAGACAATTTTTCTTTCCCATGAATAAGTGTAATGCACAAATGATCTAACTCATCAGGAAGAGATCCTATCAACAGCATGGCCTTCTGCTCATCTTTGAAAGTTTCATCCAAATTCAACAAATCGGCTAACAAACGATTGAAATTATCGATATGATCACTAATATTCAAACCTGGTTTCAACTGAAGACGGTAAAGTCTCTTCAACAAATATAGTCGATTCTCATTGCTTTTCTTCATATATTTGTTCTCTAACGCCTTCCACAATTTACTAGCAGAGGTTTCCTTCATAAACGGATACTTCTGCTCTCTACAGAGACATGAGCGAATTAAACCACACGCCTTCGCATTTTGCTTTTCCCAATCTCTTTCCTCAATATCCTCTGGTTTTGTTTCTTCCAGAACAGTATCCAAATCTTGTTGATACAAGAAGTCCATAACTTCACTTTGCCATAGGCCAAAATTATTTCGACCATCAAATTTCTCTACTTCAATTTTTACATGTGAAGATGAAGATGCTGTCATTTCTGCTTTACCCCAAAAGTTTTTATGCCAATAGCTTGGTGATCAAATGAATAGTACTCAAAAGGTTAGCTCCCAGGAAAGGCTGGAGGGGTCACAAACGGTCCCACTTAAAATCCAGTCTCCTTAGACAATTATAGTCCTTTTGACAGAGCTTCCCTAAATTGTAACTATTCCAAAATAACACCCAAGCTCTACAAACAAATATTTAATAGCTAGCTGATGCCCTAAACTATTTCCCAGATCAATCGAAACCTAGGGCTCTGATACCACTTGTTGTGCGCAGCGGAAATTAAACAAATACACAACTACTAATGCTAGCTATTAAATATAAATAACGAATAATAATAAAGCAGAAAAATAAATGCAAAGCGAAAAAAGAAAGAACACACCAGAATTTACGTGGTTCGGTATAAAACCTACGTCCACGGGCGCTGCTGAAAACTTCCACTAACTCTAAAGCAAAATATTACATAATCTGGGTAAGATCCAAAAACCCAGAAACATATGGGGAGAAAACAAGAATAATACAAATGTATGGATCTTTTACAATTCTTGTTTGGGATACAAAACCAATTAGCTAAAGGACTTATTTATAGCCCATTACAGGTCCCACCATATTACATTCTTCATATATGGGATTCCAAGCATAGCTAATTAAGCCAAAAATCAACAACCTACCAGTTTGGCTTATCAATGTTGTTCGAAATCTATTACAATATTTAATAATTAAATATTTAAACTTGAAGGAAAAAGTGAAATTACACAATGAAGACTGAGGTTAGGCTTAGTGACAATGCAAGAAACAGAGTGGTGATAAAATAATACATGTTAAAACTTTATTTGGGCAGTCTGCTACAATTTTCTGAAAATTTATTGAGATCTTGTGGTTTTAGAGGTCATCCAAGATTTTTCTAAAGATTCCAGAATGCAATATTTACTAATAAAGTGGCGCCAAAGCAATTAGAAGTTTTATGAGATTATCCACTGATGAAATGGCCATCCAGGTCCACAATTGACAATTATACCACACGACTGGGGTTGATAGAGATATCATGGTCAGTAGCAGAAGACTTCATTTTGTGCTAGAGGATGACTGAATTACTGTTTACATGAGACACATATCTGAAGGGACTTGTCTCCATAGAATTCCTGTATTTGATTCACAATAAGATGAGTTTACACCAATTATAACATAAAAGAAAAAATTATTCACAACTACTGTATTTAAATTAATAAGAAAACAGTAGTGTTTTGATAAAAGGACTTGTCCCTGCGGAACTGTTATATTTGATTTACAATAAGATGAGTTTGCATAATACCAACTATAACATGAAAAGAAAAATCAGTGATGACTTACTGTCTTTAAATTAATGAGAAAATACTAATGTTTTGATAGATTATTTATTTGTTTTAATTATAATTTTCTTTTGAATACTCAAATGAATAGAGATGTGAATACATATAAGCTTAAGTAAATTATTTATTACAGGAACCAATTAAAATATTTGGTTAATGTATATAAAAAATGTCCAATTTATCTAGCAATCATGGTGGTGGATGACAGATAACCAAAGTAGTCACTTGCCACTCTGTTTATGTCATTAGACTTTGATTCTCCATTGCCATGTTTCAATTTTTTTCTACACTAGCACGTTTTGATTATGATTTTCTCGTAATTATATGTGGCAGTGATTGTTTCTTAGGCTCGTGTAAGTAGGGTAGAAATAAAAGGACTAATTCATCAGGCATGAGTTAATGACAGACAACCAAAGTAGTCACTTGCCACTTTGTTTATGTCATTAGATTTTGATTCTCCATTGGTGTGTTTTAAAGTTTTCTACACTAATACATTTCGATTATGAATTTCTTGTAAATATATGTGGCAGTGATTTGTTTCTTAAGCTCGTGCATGTAGGGTAGAGATAAGAGGATAATCCATCAATAATGTAGCTCAATATCTTAGTCTATGAAGACTTTGTCTGTTCAAGATGCTATATATATCCAAATAAATTGATTTCATGACTGATGCGTGTAAAACTTGATTTGACCTTACTTTACTTTACAATGGGATGGGAATAGGGAAGTATGATCTTTGTTGTAATTTCTCTAGTATATGAAATTATATTGAGTATAAAACTCTTTCAAGACTGTCAAATTATCAATTTGTCAAAAACTAAAAGAAAATGTTTCATCTTTAAAAGAAAACACTAATGTTTTTTACTATTGTCCATTTATTTCGTTTGGATTTTTGTTTTTAGATGTTAAAATAAATAAATTAAAAATTTTACCATTCTTACTTATATATGGAAAAAAAAAAAAGAAAAAAGAAAAAAAAACTTCAATTAAGTTTCGATTTAATGTAAATGTAATACTTCTAAAACTCAACAATTCGTCATAATAAGAACCAATATAAGGCTTGGTTAGTCTATTCCAAAAAGTATGATTTACTCACAGAAAAAAGGAGATCTTCACTCAATTGTCATGGTTGACATAAAACCAAAGTCATTAGACTTTAATTCTCCATCGTCATGTTTCCAAATTTTACACAATAGCACATTTTGATCACGATTTCTCAGAAAATATGTGGCTGCAATTGTTTCTTAGATTTCATGCAGTGAGGGTAGGGGTCAGAGGACTAATCAATCAACAATGTAGCTCAAATCCTAGTCTCTAAAGACACCGTCAATTCAAGATACATGCACATATGTATGCAGATCCAGCAATTTATTAGACAAGACAAAGGGTGCACAAATGGAGATTGTGCCATACATGTGATGCAGAAATGCAGAAAATACACGCACAATTATTCCACTAATTGTGTATAGTTTATATTCTTGTATAATGACTATAAGTCTATAACTTATAGGCCATTCATTAAAAAAAAAAATAACTGAGTCCATGACTTGTACGTGTAAAACTTGAGCGAACAACTCCTAATTTGATGCATTTTATATCAGTTTATCACTATACAAGGAGCAATATGGAAGAAGATGACAGATTGGATAAGTCAAGCAAACATTATTATTATTTTTTTAATAATTAAAATCATAAGTCAAGCTAGCATCTTTTCTCCTCTCCCGCACGGCCACACCAGACTGCAAATTGAAGTCGTTTAGTTAACAAGATTTGCGGGCATTCTAAACTTTAACAAGGCAATGACTTCTTAATTCGTTCAAAAATAGAAAAAATTAAGAACAAAATCACACGGCTTTTCTATAGATTCCAAATAGTGGCATTTACAGTTGACACAGGGCACTAATTATGGGATAGGAAATTACAAGACTATTATTTCTATAAAATGTAGTTGTCATGAGGACCATGCAAAATTATTCTACCAAGGCTTGCTCATCTAAGACATTCTCTGTATATTTCCAAAGTATTGCCAAAGCAATTAGAAGCTTAATCATCAATAATCCAGTAACTCTATCTATCAATGATGACCTTATCATCAATAATTTAGCACCAAGTTTTTGTCTTCAAGGACTTTTCAACAGAGACGGAACCAGACATTTCAATTTGGAGGGGTCACAGTATATTTATCAAATCATCTAATGGCTTAACCTATTTCAAATCATTAACATTTATATATCTCAAATTTCCTACAAATATAAAATATAACATAAAACTAAAATAAAATCAATTCATAAACTATTGACTTCTATATATAAATTTTTTTTTTCAAAAAGTTTGGGGGGGCCAAGGTCTCTCTTGGCCTCCATGTAGTTCCGTCCCTACTTTTCAATAGATTCTAAAATCATAACATCTGTAATTGGTTACAAACATAATTGGGAAAGATTGGAATATATTTGATCTATTGGGTCTTGAAGAGAAAAAAATTTTATAGTGTCTAGACTAGAGAATTCCCTTCAATCTATGCAGGAAGAAAATACTCACACCAGTTGAAATTGGTTGATCCCAAAAAAAAAAAAAAAAAAAAAAAGAAATTTCAAGGACCGTCATGACAAATGAATCTCTCTTGATCTATGTAAGCAAAAAATATTGTTATCATCCACTAGGTTTATGATATTTATATTCCTCCACGATTACCAATGTGATAGTTTTATGTACCTATAGACTTTATAGAATAACTGATGAAGTAGTAGATTTGACATCATACAATTTATACTACACTGA
Source organism: Litchi chinensis (assembly GCA_019925255.1). Classification (NCBI taxonomy): domain Eukaryota; kingdom Viridiplantae; phylum Streptophyta; class Magnoliopsida; order Sapindales; family Sapindaceae; genus Litchi; species Litchi chinensis. Next base: position 34,829,641 of record CM034462.1, on the reverse strand, counting down.
GATAATGCATCTCACAAGAATATCAATATGGTGGGAACTAATTATAATCTATCATTTTAATAATGCTAAGAGAAGATATTAAATAAAAAAAGATGATGGGCATTGGAAATATGGAATTATGTAGTGGCCTTGATATGGTTCTTGCATGAAATATCATTTAAGCCAACTACCTAATAACCGAAAGGAAGGGGGAAAAAACATATTTTCAAAGGTTTACAATGGTAAGAGGATTGAAATGTAAAATAAATACTTTTTAACTCCATTCCATTAATCACCACTACAGACCACAACATAAAATTATTTCACAAAGACAAGAATTGAGAAGTAAAATATTTTGCTATTAATACAATCACAAAATTTTGCTTTATTGAAGGAATTTCATCCACAAGAATTTAATAGAAAATTAATAGATGGTACATATTTGGATGCATCTTGAATTGATGGTGTCTTTAGAGACTAAGATTTGAGCTACATTGTTGATTGATTAGTCCTTTTAACCTACCCTTAGCTCACAACGTGAGGTCTAAGAAACAGTTGCAGCCATACATTTTCTGAGAAATCATCGAAAGGTGCTCTATGAAAAATTTTGAAACTTGACGATAGAGAATTAAAGTCTAATGACTTTGGTTTTATATCAACCACGACGATGAGCAAAGAACTCCTTTGAATTTTATGGGTAATGTCAGGCAATATTTTTGGAACAAATTAACCAAATCTTAAATTGGTTCTTATTATGATAAATATTTGATTTTCAAAAGTGTTACATTATTAAATCAAAACTCAATCAAAGTTTTCTTTTTTCTTTTTTTTTTAGATATAAGTAAGAATGTTGAAAATTTTAATTGTTTGAATATCCAAAAAGGAAAATCCAAACAAAATAAATGGATAATAATAGAAAAACATTGGTGTTTTCTTTTAAAGACAACAAATTTTCTTATAATTAGTTTCTGGCATATTTATAATTTGATAGTCTTGTCACTTGTTAGAGTTTTTGTAAAATTTTAATGAATGTTCAAAATTCTTACCATTATGTTAATATCCCTAACTCTTGTTCTTGTATTATCATTAACGTTGGTCTTCTTCATATGTAAAATACTTCCATTTCAAAATAAATTAATTTATGATTAATTCAATTATAAAAAATTGCAATAAATCAGAAAAAATATTGGTAAAAAAGATTAAATATATAGATTATGAGAGATCAATTATTGTTAGTAGAGTGCGGATCCACCATTGGGCCGGGGGGGACACGTGCCCCCTGAAATTTTTTGAAAATTAATTATTGGTAATTAGTTTTAAATATATATATGTAATGTCAAAATGTTATGCGAACATTTAGATGGCGTCGTGGCTTAATATTGTATTTTTGTTCAAATGCCACCCGGGTTCTATTCACTGCCCCCACCTAAAAGTTTTTGTTTTTCTCCTCTTTTAATCATTTAATATATTATATAAAGAATGCCAAATTCTAACAAAACCACAAAATGGCTTCATTGGTTGTGCATGCCTTACTCTCTATGAGATTTCTGGTTCGACTCCACATTGTCTCATAATTGTTTTTTAATATTCATTTTAGTCTTTTTTATTTAATATATTATATAAATAAAAGTTAAATACTAGCACAAAACAGAGGTTTGTTTTGCTGGTTTTGCTTGTCTTCCTTCCTCTAGCGATCCTTTGTTCAATCCCACTTTGTTTCATAAATTTTTATTTTTTTAATTTTTAATTTTTACATTTTTATGGCAAAGATCTTTTTTTTTCTTTCTTCCATCCACCATGATTTTATCTCTTTTCCTATTAAAATATATTACTTTTCCTCATTTTTTTTTTCATTACGTTTACAAATTATAATATACATTTCAATTATCATAAACTATATCATATTTATACGAACTAAGAATAAAAGGGAACTAGTGTACAGTCAACTCATAATTAGTATGTTTTTGTTTTTATACCTGTATTAAGAATGTTATTTTAAAACTATATATCCTCTATTTTTTATGTATTTTAACTAATTTTATTTAATATAACATCTTTCTAGCAATGGAAAGAAACATTACAAAGAAAATTTTATATAACTTAGTTTCTTGATGTTATAATTATATATTATATAAAAGTGTCCCCCCTCACATAAATTTTTGGGTCCACCACTGGTATGGATATATATTATTACAATTCTAAGAGGTGACATGTGTAGTGTGCTATCCTCCATTTCTTATCTCCGTATAATCATCTATCCAGGTTCTTGTAATCTCATACACAAAACAAAAGGAGAGAAAAAACACAAAAAGGGTTGGCTAACATGGAGTTATCACATTGTGTGCCTCCAACTTGTTCTCTTTCATTCAGTGAGTTGTGCAAATCTCTTTTCTAATGACCAAAGCTCTGCATTGCTTCACTTTAAGCAACATGTTCTATATGATGGTCCAAATCCACATATATTTTATGAATTGATGGTATCTTTAGAGACTAAGATTTGAGCTACATTATTGACTTGATTAGTCCTCTTACCCCTGCCCTCACTGCATGAGGTCTAAGAGACAATTGTAGCCATATATTTTCTGGGAAGTCATGATCAAATGGTGCTCATCCAAATGATATATGGGATAGGAAATTACAAGACTTCTATTTCTATAAAATGTCGTTGTCTTGAGGTGAGGACCATGCAAAAGGACTAATTCTACCAAGGCTTGCTCATCCAAGACGTTCTCTGTGTATTTCCAGAGTGTTGCCAACGCAATTAGAAGCTTTATCATCAATAATCCAATAACTCTTATCCTATCAATGATGACTTTATCATCAATAATTTAGCACCAAGTTTTTGTCTTCAAGAACTTTTCTATAGATTCTAAAATCATAATACTCAAACCATGACATCCGTAAAAGATTATAAATAGGATTCGAACAAATTGGAATATATTTGGTCTATACAATCCTCAAAAAAATAATTCCATAACCTTTCAGACTAAAGAAATCCCCTTAATCTATGCAGGTAGAAAATACTCAAACCAGCTGGAATTGGTTGGTCCGGAAATTAAATTTCTATCCAAACTAGAGAATCTCTGCTGATCTACATAGGCAAAAAATACTATTATCTTCTGCCAGATTTATGATATTTATATATTCCTCCGCAATTACCAATGTGACAGTTTTACATATCTATTGACTTAATTTTACAACTAATGCTAGTAATAGTAGATTTGACATCATACAATTTATATTTCACTAAGATAATGCATCTCACAAGAATATCAATATGGTCGGAACTAACTAATTATAATATGTCATTTTAATCATGCTAAGAGATGACATTAAATGAAAAAAGAGGATGGGCATTGGAAATATGGAACTACATAATGACCCTGATAAAGTTCTTGCAAGAATCATCATTTAAGCCAACTACTAAATAAATGAAAGGAAGGGGGGAAAAAATGATTTTCAAAGGTTTACCATGGTGAAAGGATTGAAAAGTAAAATAAATAGTTCTTTAACTCACATTCCATCCACCACCACTACAGATCACAACATAGAATCATTTCACAAAGACAAGAATTGAAAAGTAAAATATTTTGCTATTAATACAATCACAAAATATTTCAATATTGAAAGCATTTCATCCACAAGTAGTTAACTAGCTAGTGTACACAATCCTTGGTAAAACCTTTGAGATACACTAGCATCCAATAGCTTTTCTTCCCTGTTCTCACTTACATTATTTAGAATACAATATGAATTAAACTAAACCGAACATAATTTTCAGCATCATCAAGAAACTTATGTCAGCTTAATTGTAGTTTATGAATTCTTCAATTTCCCATTCACTTCTCAAAACTGGAATTTGATCTTGCGCTGTATTCTGCAACAAGCTGTGCAAAAGATGATGATTTGTCCTCTAACAATTTTGTGGGAGAATCATACTCCTCGATAAGTCCTACACCAACATATTGAAAATCAAGAATATTTCACACTAAAAAAATACAATCGAAAACTTTTAAGACTTTTAGTACAATCATACTAACCGTGACTCAAAAGCAAAACCATATCGCTATCAAGAACAGAAGTTATGCGATGCGCAATGGTTATGACTGTGCAATCAGAGAAATGTTGCCTAAGAGTTTGCTGAATGAGATTATCTGTAGCAGTGTCGACAGATGCAGTAGCTTCATCAAGCACCAAGACTTTACTTTTCTTGAGTAGCACACGACCGAGACAGACCAGCTGTCTCTGTCCCATGCTCCAATTCTCTCCATTCTCGGTAACTGCAATGCGAATATGCTCTTGTACAATAAATAATCTGAGCCATAATAGAGCTTGAAAGATTTTACAAAAGTTAATACAACACTAACCTCTAGAATCTAGCTTTCCTTCTTTCTTCCTAACTTCATCTCCAAGTTGGCACTTATCCAAAGCCTAAAACCATTACAGTACATGTTAGCAAATTCCTTCCAAAATAGAATGAAGAAATGTTGCAAGCATAAACTTCTTACTACAACCAATTCAAAATCAACACACCTCCCAAATCTGTTCATCGGTGTATTCTTCAAGAGGGTCTAGATTGTTCCTCACAGTCCCTTCAAACATTGTTGGATCCTGAGGAATAACACTTAGTCTAGACCGCAAATCATGCAGTCCAATTTCTGAGATATTGATGCCATCTATTATAATCTGACCAGCAGCAGGTTCAACGATCCGAAACAATGTTTGAATGAGAGTTGATTTACCACTGCCTGTTCTCCCTACAATGCCAGTTTTCATTCCTCCTGCGAAAGTGCAAGTGAGACCTTGCAAGACAAGCGGCATGTGTGGGGCATAGCGGACCTACATGATAACCACAAATGATTGATTGTATAAACACAATGAAAGAATAATGGTAATGCTGATGTAAAACAACTAAAATTACCTGGAGATTACGAATATCAACTTCTCCTTGTGATGGCCAAGAACTGTCTGGCCTATTTGCCTCAATTGCAAGAGGGGGCTCACTAGGAATAGAAGTGTACTGAAGTATTCTCTCGACTGATATAATCTTGTTCTCCAAATTGCAAAGGTTCCATATAACCCAAGCTTGTAACATATTTAGATTGAGTCCATATGTCACCGCCAAGCCCGCAATTGCTTTAGAAGGAAAAGAAAACATTTGTTCAAACTTCCTTACTACCATCAATAACAAGAATGATAATCAAAGATTGGGGAATTACTTACCAGGATCAATAACTCCCTCAGGAATAGAGATTAAGAAAATCAAAGAGAAGGCAAATGTAATAGCGGACAACATATCTAGACGGAAGCACAACCATTCCATTGCAGCAGCAGCATGGAATTTGGGTCGAGAATATCCATCCATGAGTTTCATATTTGTGTCTTGAAACCTTGCTTCTTGATCAAAGCTCCTAATAGTTGTTGAACCTGAAATTGTTTCAGCAAAATGTTGTATCACAGGAGCTTTGCATACTCCAACCAACCTTGAAAGTTCTCGTGCCGAGGGAATGTAATATTGCTGCATATTGTAAATAATTGTTGTCAGATTTCATGCAGCAGATGTGGAATAACTTACAAGAGATGCAACAAAACACAAAGGTTACCTGATACCAGAGACACAAAGAAATCACGGGAATGAAAACGATAAAAACCTGCCATGCAACCTGTGACATCACCACGATAATTCCAAGCAGTTGAATCATTGAGAAGGCAAAGGCCCCAACTTGATATGGAATGGTCAAGTCTACAGCACTTTGGTCGGTAGAAGCCTATGACGAAAGCAGATAATTTAGGCAAATATGCATTACTTGATATAATTGACATCAACTGCTTCAACTAAATGGAGTTTGAAATTGATATTCACTTACTCTGTTCAGAATTCGTCCACTTGGGGTTGCATCAAAGAAAGACATGGGAGCACGGAAAATGCACAAATGCATCTTATTGAAGAGTAGAGTGGCAGTTTTGTACCCAGCAGTTACAAGAAGTGTTGATCTGACAAGGATGCAAAAAGAACTTCCGATAGCCAACACTACATAGACAAGTATAAGCGTGGAACTCCCAACTGGAGGTTTCATATCCTTTGACACTGGGGTTGCCCAGGCCATCCAATAATTGCTGCCAATTTGAAGGATCTGAAAGATAATCTGAGCAAGCAATATGAAAGGCACAAGAGCTCCTCCATAAGCGGTTGTGATGTATTTCCAGTACACCGAAAACCCAACTTTACCTTTCTCTCTTTCTTCTTCTTGAACCAGCTGCCCTTTTGACCCAGCTACTTCATCTGATTTACCATTCTGAGAGACCTTATTTTCTTCTTTCTCAACAACCCCATTTGTACTGCTCTCACCGTTTTCTTTGCTTATACCTTCTTTTTCAGAACCAGGTCCACCCTCTATGGAATCAAGCGTTGACAAGGCTTGTTTATGAGCACCCACAAGTTCCATAAAGTCAGTTCCTGAACTTAAAATGTCAGCATACTTTCCAGCTTGTGTAATTTTTCCATCTTTCATGACCTGAATCATAAGAACAAGTTTAGTAGATGGAACATGGTAGCAGGGTTGAATTAAGTAGGAAGACAAATGTGATGTAAAGTGCTCACCAAAATTAGATCAGCAGCAGGTAAGAATTCCACTTGGTGAGTAACATAAATTACTGTCTTTGACCTCAAAAGCCCCAACAAAACTTCCTGTCACACAAACCTTATTTGAATAAGTATAAATTGTATTATCTAGAAGAACTTAGGCAACATCTAATAGGAGCAGAGTGCACTGTTAAATTACCATTACCATAAACATGAACTCACCTTAGTAACTAGCTCAGAAATATTAACATGGATATTAGTAGGAAAAGTTTAACGTCCAACAAAAGTAGCATTGGAATGGGATGGATATTACCTTAAAGAGGTGAGATCCAGTGTGAGCATCCACAGCACTAAAAGGATCATCAAACAAATAGATATCAGCATCTTGGTAGAGAGCACGTGCGATTTGTATTCTTTGTTTCTGTCCTCCACTCAAATTGATCCCCCTCTCACCTATAATTGTCTGATCACCAAATGACAGAATTTCCAGGTCCTTCTTCAGCGAACATGCTTCAAGCACTGTGTCATACCTTTCTCTGTCCATCTCCATGCCAAACAAAATATTGTCTTCAATCTTGCCACTCTGAATCCAAGGTGACTGTGCAACATAGGCCTTCGTACCGCACAACTTAAGAGTACCCGAAAGTTTGGGTACTTCTCCCAAAATGCAAGCAAGTAAGCTTGATTTCCCAGAGCCAACAGTACCACAAACAGCAACCCGCATTCCATGTGACACTTTCAAATTTATATCTTTCAGTGTTAGATTAGAGGAAGCATTATCCCAAGAGAAATTCCCATCAACTACCTCAATTGCTACATCAGAACTACCTCTCAGCTGCCTCTCTACAACATCAGACTGCAAATCTTCGAGCCGCAGGAAAGAAGCAAGTCTATCAAGCGAAACCTTAGTCTGAATTATCATTGAAATTGTGTCAGGAAGACTATAGATTGGCTCCTGAAGAATCCTAAATGTCGCAAGTGCAGATAAGATCTTTCCTGATTCAAGTGGGATTCCCAAAAGCATACATGCACCAAAAGTGACCACGGACACAAATGTAGGTGCACCCCAGAAGACGAAACTCGTAATGGCTGAAGTATAAACAAATTTTTTCAACCATCCAGTCTCAGTCTTTCTGAGTTCAATAATCTTAGACAGAAATTTCATTTCCCATCCCTGAAGCTTGAGAATTCTCATGTTTCTTAGTATCTCAGAAGTTGCCTTCATTCTTTTATCTTTTGATTCCATCAACTTATCTTGAAACTTCTCTTGTATTCTTCCCAATGGAAAATTCGCCAACATAATAATTATCGTGGTCAGAAAAGTTGCAATAAATGCTAGCCCGAGATTCTTATACAAGATGAACAACGCCATAACAATTTGCACAATGACAATCCAGGGATCATGCATGTACCAACTAAAATCACCAACCCTCTCAGCATCAACCGTCATGAAATTGATGATTTCCCCACTAGTGTGGCCCTGTTTTGCCTGACACGAAAGGGTCAAACTCTTGTTGTAGATCATTGCAACAAGTACTGCTCGAACCCTTATCCCAACCTGCTGCAGCCTAAACATCCAATGCCTCTGGCAGAGGCACTCCACAAGCTTCGCAACAAAAAATGTAGAAACAAGAACATATCCCTCATTATTGAAATCCCGCTTCCCGTTGAGGTATTGAACGAAAGTGTCAATAAGATACGGGCCAACATAAGAGGCCAGTGTGTACACAAGAGCAAGGAAAGCAGTGAAAACAATTTCTTTCCAAACTGAGAACAGCAATGCTGTTGTCAGCTTAAGCGTTGTCAATCCACTCCCCACAGCACCATTTGCCTCCAGCTTATTTCTTAAAACCGGAAAGGTCCCAACTACACTATCAATACTATCTAGTTGAGGAACATCCTCAAGGTCTAAAGTTTTCTTCTTACCAAAAGCAATTAGAGAACCCATCCAAGAGAAAGTAAGTAAACTAAACCAACCAGCATTTGAATAAGGGGTCAAACTATCAGCTCCTTTCGACTTGATAGCCAACCCCTCACCATTAGTCACACCATTCAAAAGGGGTTCACGAAGAAGGGCATCTTCGCCCTCATTTCTCCCCACAAATCCCACACAACAAAACAACAAGCCAGTAACAACAGACACAATATCAGACACCAAACACTGGATTGGTAAAGCCTCATGCTTTTTGTAAACAACAATGTCAACAACAAGACAATAACAAGAAATAGAGAAATAAAATCCCCACCAAACTCTCAACAAAAAGGGCAACTTTTGATCACCTGAATTCAAGAACTTGGCTTGCAAATACACACAAATTGCACCCCAACCAAGTGTTCTAACCACTAAATCCAAAAGGGTAACCAGGTTTTCATCAGACCAACCATTCCTATACCAATAAAAGTAACTCAACAAACACAAAACAAGACTAAAAAGTGAAACACCTAAACAAAAAAACAGAGTCAACTTGTTCCAAAAACCCCTCCTTTTGCCAATAAACCTCTCCTTGGACTCATCACTATGACCACCACCCACTCTAAGTTTCTTGCAAACCAATGAAACAAACAACACAAGCAACAAAACCAAGTGCAATGAAGCAGAAACCCCACGCGGGAAAACAGGTTTGAGAACAAAATCAGTACCTGAATACATAAGTTCTTGAGATGGATTCTTTGTGAAGAGAGTTGACAAAAGCTCCATTTCTTTTGGTGGGGTTATTTTGTTTTTGTCTAAATGGGGTGCCGGTATAGTTTGGAGAGACAGGGTTTGAGGTTTATGTGTTTTAGACTTGGAACGCAGAAACTCTATTGAATAATGTTTTTATATATGTATGTTAACAAAAGTGGAGCCAACAAGAGACAGAGACAGAGACAGAGGTGGATTCTTGGAGAAGAGTTAACGTGGAGAGCAAGACACATGAGACGGAAAAAACGATGAAGTTGTAGCTATTTTGAGACAAAAGGTAGTTGTTTTTCCACGAAATTAGTGGACGATAGAGACGATAAAGATTGAGAGAGACTTGAGCTTCAACTCCATTAAGAACAGAAAAAAAATCTGTTGTTTCATTGTTACTAGAATTGTTTCATCTGTACTTTTGAGCGTCTCTCAATAAAAAAATAGAATTCTATTTTTATTGCCATAGGTTATATAAATAATGCTTAATTTCAGTGAGTTTAATAAAATTTTGGTAGATATAATTGTTATTTTACAAAAATATATATATTTTTTGTGTATATATATATATGATTAATGTTAGATTTTCTAAGTTTTTTATCAAAATACAAATACAAAAAATATGGTATATAAATTATTAGCACTATACGTAATAATATTGGATAATATGATAATTGGTGTAGTATTGACAACTCACGTACTACATTATTTATGCATAAGTTTGAATTAAAAAAAAAGTTGGAAAGTCTATTATTACTATATATATGTATTTATTGTGAAACATGACTTTTTCTGTTAAGCAGATATTAATTTAAAAAAAAAAATTAATGTAATCAATTATCTATAATCTCAAAATTTGACAATAATAACTTCAATTCAGACTAAAGAGGTAATAGCTCATATATTGATATATATAGGTATATAAGGACAAACTTATAGGTAGTTTTGTGCAAAATGTTAGTCGAACAATATTAAGTAGATTCATATAATTGAGTTTTAATTCAATAAGAATCGCAAAAGGGAACTTAAAATAAAAGAGAGTTTATTTATTTATTTTTAATGATGGGGAAAGAAGAATTAAATTCATAGAAAATTACTCACATATTGTGTTTTAGGACAATAATAAAACTTGAACCTTTAATTTTTTAAAATCAAAAGAAGAGTTCAATCATTCCCACTAAGAGCAGTGCACATAAAGTTTACTCATGATATGTTTATTTGCACATAATTTAATTATTTCTAGTTTAGTTCTTTTAATTTTTTTTTAATTTTTTAAGAATTTTTTTTTGATAACATCTAGTGGATATCTTAAAATTATTTTTTCTAAATTTATTTGGAACATTTCCTGTACTAGATATTTTTTTTGATAATATGGAATACATATCTTAAAGTGATTTTTTCTAAATTTATTTGCAACATTTCCTATACAATAAATTTTTTTGAAATTAGATGGACTTATAAGCATATGAGAGGATGACAGAAATATTAGTTTAGAATGACAAATATTAACAATAATTATTGATTTAAAAAAAAAAAAAATGTTGATGAATGTGACTACATGATTCGCGACCTTTTTCCAATGATAAATCATAAAACATTGAAAATTCAGCATGGAATAAACTCTATAGTCAACGAGCGTTACATCATTTTTTGTTTTTGTGTCAGAGTTCTTTATTTCTATTCAGTCTCCACTATACCATAAAACAAAAATGCTGACATATACTGACTGACAAGTTTGACTTTGGGTTGTGTGGCTGCCAAGAAATACTGTGACATTATTTATCCATTTTTAATAATAGTTGATATTTCCTTAAAAAAAAAAAAGAAATATAGATTATCGATTCTCTAAATATATTGCTTTTACTTATGATTAATAGCTTAGATTATTTTTATTAAAAAAAGAATCTAAATTATTTTTTCTTTATTATATATTTATAATCATTTGTTTAAATGTCAACATCACAAATATGTATCCATTAAAAAAAAAGAAGAATATCAACAAACATTTTCTATTGCAAGTCAAGGAAAAAAAAAAACCATGTTTTGTTGTAAAAAATTTTACAATTGTTAAAAGTTCTTTTTAAAAAAAAAAGAAAAAAAGTGTGGCATATTAATCATAAACCATTTAAATGATAAAAATATTTTTTCAATCTAAAACTTTCCATAAATTTTAAAAGATTTCGCAAGGACGTTATGAATTATAACTATCTTGATTAACTTGCGATAATTTTTTTTTCTTAACTAAGACGAATAAAATTCAAACGAAAAATAAATTCTTGTCTATTTGGAAAGTAAAGTACGTAAATAACAGACTATCTCGCCAGTACAAATTGCCCCTTTTGAATTTTCCATGGACCAATTGTCACTGTCTATACGCTATGGAAACATTTTCCAACTCGTGCCTGACCAAATTGTAAACGTGGGAATCTAATTTTCCAAATTTCAAATTTTTTGGATTACTATGCATTAAATTTGGTCCAATTTTCCACTTGTCCTTTTTTTTTTTTTTTTTTGAGTAGCAATTTCCCACTTGTCTTTTTCATTTTTTAATCAGTAATGTTATTTTATTTAAATTACGTGTCCAAATAATGTGTCATTTATCAAATTTTAATTTATCAATTTTAGTTGATTTGTCTTTATTTTTTAAGAATACTACTTTATTTGGGCATCAAATTCAGAAACCAATTTGGTAAAGTAGCTTTATGTACATTTCACCAAATAGATATACTCCTTTTCTAAAAAAAATTGGTATTGTGTGTGACATATGTGCTTTTTTTAGCATTTATTAATTCAAATATATCACATATAATATTTAATTATCGAAAGTATACAAAATTTAATAATTTACAATTTGCATCATAGTTTATATATAAGAATAAGTGAATAACAATGCAAAGTTGATCCATAAAAGTCGATCTATAATATGTTGATGTTGAGTTAGTCTCGTCGATCAACTTTTTAGAGATCTAGCTATATGTAACATGCATAAGGGAAACAAAGAAGCAAGGATATCTTTACATCAGGGTAGTATCGGTCGAAGACACTCCAATGTTTAGGTTAGAATTAGAAATGAGATCAAATAATAATAATAGTAATAACAATGTAAATAATAATGTCGCTCGACTTGATTATGTGATTGATTTAATAAGATGTCGTGACTAGGAGAATTAAATACGTTTGAACCCCGTAGTACAAGAGCAACTATTTGGCAATGGGAGGTAACTATCCTTGCTAGTAACTCTTTGATGTTGCTCTAAAGACCTATATTAGGGGTGTTCCTATTAGGTAGAACAAATGCCTGTGGGTTGTAAGAGAGCGATTTTGAGAGCTGTAGGATTCTAAAATAAGTTCGTGTGACAGTATATTAAGGATGGATCCCTTTTCTCCTAACGACACTCTCCTTTTATAGGTTGAAAAAGAGATATTGGGGATTTATCAAAGTTGTGACTGTTTCACTCCTTGCTCAACTAGTCGCATATTGAAAGTATGTGTTACATTCATTTTAAACCTCATGCATTTTAATTCATTTTAAACCTCATGCATTAAAATCGGTTAATCCTCATTTAAAGAAATAAACTGGCACTTTGGGATAGCTTGATGGGCTTTTAGCTTGGGCTTGGCTATCACTTGGGGCCACCAAATGAATTGCTTTTATTGGGCTTCATCCCTTTTTACACCAATCGGGCCTATGCGACTTTTTACCATTACAAATCTTGTTTTTATTTATATTAAATGATGAAATATTATTGAGATATTTTAGCTTGAAAATCTGTATCATAAGGTGTTGCGGGTATATTTGGGATTATATAAGTGAACTGGTAAAAACCCAACGAATTAATCTAATAGATTTATCCAATAGAAAAAAATCCAGTTCACCAACGTCCAGCTCGTAGAAATGCACTCTCAGTTCCTTGCTATAGTTCTTAAATCGCTGGTCAACCATGATCAAAGTTACCTTATGCTTAGCTCTAGGTCGCCTAGAGCGAGGTCCAACTCATAGCTCGAAGTGCTCATTAAAGAAATTTTTCTAGAAAAGCAATAGTCTAAATTAAGGAAGAGTCATCTACCAGAATTGGAAGTAAGATTAAACTCTTATTTCGACAGAATCTATCCCTTAAATGATGGACATCAGTTTTGGAAGTATAATTAATTTATTATTTTTTCCTATTCTTATTGTACTAAAATTGTAACACTTTACATTATAAATAAGGATTGAAAATTTATTTTAGAGATAAAAATCAATAATATACTATGATTCTACCAAAATAACCAAAGAAATAGTCATTGACATAAATATTTTTTTGGGTTGAATCACGTAAAAGATCTCCTTGCATTCACTATTCTTCTTTTTCTCTTTCTTTTGTCTTTGTCTTTGTCTTCGTTTTATTTTATTTATAGTATTGGGTCAAAAACTTGGGTCAACTGAATTTAGACATCGACATAAGATTAATTATGATATGAAATATTAAAATGAAAATTCGATATAATAAGATCTAGATATAGTATATGAGTTTAACTGTCTTATCCCTCAGTTAGAGCTCTTGGATTGTTTATAAAGATGGTTTTTCAAACCAATCTAGAAGCTCCAATTAAAAGGTAAAATTAATAGTTAAGTAAGGTAGTCAAACCCATAATAGAATAACAATGAAATTCACTTTTTGAACGTATTTAGATGTTTCCCTAAAAAAAAAAATGAATTCTAGATATTGAACTCATTTTTTATAAAAATCAATTGTTTCTTCTAAAGATTATTTTAATGGAAAATAAACTATGCTTTTCTTCTTTTCGAGTATGTGAAATTTTTTAGAGATTGCTTTTTGTACTAATAGCCTTTTATGTGTTGAAAAATAATGATAACTAACCGTTACTCATGGATAATTGATAATTTATATATTGAAAAATTCATATCTATTAGTTGAAAAGTGAATGGAAGTTTGACTTAGTCACTTACAACAATAGAGTCATCATCAATTTAAAGAAACATGTTCACATGAATCATGTATACATTGAACCTTTCCTTTTGTCAAGGAACAGGAAATAGATTATATATAAATTGTGACCTATTTCATTTGTTGGTGCCCACAACAAGAAAAAATAATCTAGAGGAAATGAAATAGATTATTGAATGAAATCTTTTATATTGAAGGAATCTATGGAATTTATATTATTTTTATTTCAAATTGCATGAATTGATCTTATCAAAACCATTTATTTAATTAATTTTATTGTTAATGTTTTCGATTTTCTAAGTTTAAGACCTTATTAACCAAACCATTATGTATTGAGACATTAAAAAATACATGCATATTTCGGGTTACGTTTATGGTATTATCCAAGAGAATCTTATATAATATGCAAGATTTTAATATAATATTTCTCAGTTCCATATAATGTGGAAAGATCATATTAGTATATATATTTTACTTGTCGAAATTCGAAAGCATACCTATAACTAAGCAAATTTAGAGTTTTAAATTTATTGAAAAACTTACACACAAAATTCTATCGACAGGAATGGGCTTTCTCACTTTCTGATGGAGCTTTTCTCAAAAATATAAAAAACAAAAAATAAAAGAAGCTGCCTGGGCCACCAAGCACATGGAAGAGAACAAACTTAACCCAACTACCCAAAAATGCTGCTGCAGAGGCAGTCCCACCGTATATTAATATGACAAATTCATGTCCTTTTTGACAATGAGCTGGCATAAAATGCATGATGGTTTCATTCTGACAACAACAATATAATATTTCCCTACAAACAACATTAAATAATATTTTTTTCTTTTGATTTTCCTTTTTGTGAATTGACAATTTTTTTTTTTTTTAAAAATTGTCAACAGATTAGAAGTCTATAAGAGGTTACTATTCAAAATAATACTTTTACCATAAGTAAGAGGTCTTGTACATTATAATAAGTAAATGTACACGAATTCCTTTCATAACTTTGAAAAGGTAGTGCATAACTATTTTTGAAAAATTGAATTTGTTTGCTGAATTATTTTTATTTTCTTTCCTGACGATTGATGAATCATTATTTTTCCTCTTGATGATTTTAAAAAAGTCAAAAAATCTTCTAAAATAATATTAATTCAAGTCAAAAAGAAAAAAGAAAAATTATGTTTCTTGAATTAATGAGAGAGAAAAATAATGATTCATTAATCCTTAGAGGGAAAATAATAATAACTCATGGTTTGTTGGACTAGGACTTGTGAGAGAGAGAGAAACAGAATTGTAATTAAAAGGTTCACAAATTTGATTTCCTTTTTTGTTGATTCGTCAATGGTGGAAACTAATTAGGTGGTACACCAGCAGCAGTCCATGTTTTTTGGGCCAAATCTCCGAGGGATGGGCTTGAAGAATTCTTAATTGTGGGCCAAATTTTGCCATGTTTGGGGAGGTAAGATTTTGTGTAAGATAAGATTACATTATAAGATTATATTATTATAGTCAACTCCAATCTCAAATAATAGTCTAGTATTCTGGTGTGGTCTAAAATTTCGAAGCGTTATATATTTATTTAAATTATATAAATTTAAAGGTTGCGAAAGAGAGATTAATTAATATTTGTAATATTATTGATATAAAAATGAAAGGCATACTATTTGGTGTCATCCAAACATTTGTCAATGGGACTTTATTCTTCGATCTAGTGTCTAGTAAAGTTAAAATTTCTCCTAGTTCTTACCAAATCTTAACTACGGAATTTACATAAAAAGCATTTAATTTTTATAAATTCTTATAAAAAAAAATCTTGAATTTTTTAATATTAAGAATTTAGGTTCATATTTTGGTATCCATGCCAATGTTGTCACTAACATTTTTCTACATAAGGTTACACTAACGTAGATTGATTACACGTGCTATTACATCGATATGTCAACCATACATCATTGATAATCATACATTATTGATATGGCCATATATCAAGACATAATAATGCATTGTCACATGCCAACACACTAGCAAGAGCATGCCCAATTATGTGGACACACATACAAATATAGACAACACTGCTGTGGAACCAATCAAACCTAACTTATAACATGTGACATTATCATTCAATGAAGGAACTAGGAATTAAGAAGAGGTTTTCTTTCTTTCTGAAGACCTCAGTCATGTCAAGATCCTTTGGCCCCATCCCTTTGGGGAGCTTCCAATCATAATGGTACAATAATTGTGCATGTGGTAGCTCAATGTTAGGCAGTGCAAATAATACACCCGGACATATTCTCCTACCAGCTCCAAATGGGATGTATTCAAAAGTTGTTCCCTTATAGTCAATTGAGGTATCAAGAAATCGCTCTGGATAAAATGTTTGAGCTTCTATCCAATACCTTGGATCTCTTCCCATCGCCCTTGTGTTAACTAGAACTCTAGTTTTGGCTGGTATTTCATACCCATTAATCTCACAATTCTCTTTGCTTTCTCTTGGAAGTAGAAGCGGTGAAGGAGGATGCAGCCTTAGGGTCTCTTTTGATGACTGATTTCAACAATTTCAATTCGTGAATGAGAGTTTCATCAACATTTCCATTCCCATCAAACACGTGTCTTACTTCGGCTTGTATCTTTATTATCTCCGTGTGATTTTTCAACAGATCTGCCATTATCCACTCTACAACAGTTGATGATGTCTCACTTCCAGCACTAAAAGACCAACAATAAAAGCCCATGTTATGTAATTGTGACACAAATAATAAAGTAATAGCAGAAAAAACAGTACAGAAAATTATAGTGACTCATTAATGTGCCGATATTCACTTTCGTATGACTGAAAAATTTCACTAAACCTTCTAGGGTTACAATAGTTCATTCGCTTCATCAGCTAGGCCCACATATTATATATATCTAAATATCAGCCGTATAATCGACAACTTAAATAGACCATTATATTGTTTCTGATTCCTTAAAAAACAAACAATCTATAAAAATATAACTCATGCTTTTCCATATATGGACAATATATTTATTTTTTCTCAAATTTAATTAATTATTTTCAAGGGGCTTCTTTTTCAATTGCTGATTAGTAATTGAAGAAAGTAATTAACATACTAACCCAGATGACTGCTTTGATGTTGCTGTCACTCAGGGGGAATTCATGGTCACCATCCTGCTGGAGTCTCAAAAAAACATCAACTAAATCTTCTAGTGCTTCTTCTTGGCCAACAATTTTTGTTGTTTTCTTTGTTAATCTATGCTCATCAAGGATGTGTTATTTGATCACTCACTTGATGCAGCTTCTCAAGCTTTGGCCTCGCTCCAATAATTAATTGAAGTACTTTGATGGAACGGTACAAATCAGCAATGCTGAAACCTCCAGCTGTCTTCACCATTTCTGTAACAATTGAAATGAATTCTTCCTGATATTCACATTTCTTCCCGAATGCCACCCTCACCGTTATGTCATAGGTCAAATTGAAAATTTCCTTACTAAGATTGATCATTGATCCTTCATTAGAACGTATTGCTTTTATGAGATTTGACAACTTCTCTTCCCTGATAGATCGAAATAATTGTACTCGTCGTGGACTCAAGAGCTCTATAGTACAAATTTTTCTTAGTTGTCTCCAATAATTTCCATATGGTGCTAAGGCAATATCGGTATAATCATATGATACATACCTGGTAGAAAGAAGTAAGGGCCTATTAGCAAAGTTGAGATCATTAGTTTGCATCACCTCTTTGGCCAGCTCTGGTGAAGAAACTGCAATGGTAGAAGCCTCACCAAGCTGTAAGTGCATTAATGGTCCATATTTCTTTGATCAGTCTTTAAGGCAGTGGTGGACTGATGGGGCAGTGAACCAATGAGCCGGTGCAGGTTTCCTATGAGGGGTAATTTCCATGGTCCTGGAGGCATATTTGGGTTCGAGTTATTGGCTGTTTTTTTACTATTTTGATTGACATGAACAAAAATATGAAAAAGGCAAACATTGTGATGGAAGAAAAGATTTGCAGCTCCATGAGATGTTGTTTGAGGAAGAGAAAAACCAAGAATTTGCTTTCTTGTGTCAATGAGTCAATGTATATATATAGTTGTGAAAGTAATTAAAACTCTATATATATGGTCACTCATCTTTAAGGTAGCAAAAATGCATTTATGTTGACAAAGTGAGCAGATACAGATATAGAATTTTATCCTTGGTGAGGGAGATCGTAGTGAATATTAAAAAGGTAGTTGAGAATATGTTGGACACTTGGACTCCAATTTGAGTCATTTTCCAATATATAATGGAATGATTTAATTAGATGCACCAAGTCTATCTCTCAGATATGCCTGATAAGGGAAGAAATGACTGTAATATGTGACAAGGAATGAGGAAAGTTTAGGCACCATGTGATGAATTGTTGTAGTTGCTTAAGACATCACTTCCAATGTAATATTATTATTCCAATACTGCAAGATTTTGTAGGGAGAAAACACAATGATGGAACAAATAACAAAATAAATTTTCTCTCGTTGCGTGTGAGCCTAATAGGACCAATTACATAGAACAGAATCTCACAATAATTATATGTAGCAATCAACCAACCAAGTAATCCACACATGCACAAAAAATGCAATTCGATTTTTAACGTGAAAAACCTCCTAATTTGAAGAGTAAAAACCCACGATTGTAGTCCCCAAAAAAATCTTCACTATGAATCAAATTATGAGTCTACAATAATTCCCTAACTCTATCAAGGGATTTAACACAGTAACATCATCAAGAAATTCAATTCTTGGCAACAATCACAATTTAATATTAAATAAGAAGAGAGAGATAGAGGAATCAAACTCAATACTAATGTTCTATCAATGTATCTCTCCAGAGACTGCTCCAATCATAAATCGTACCGTACAAAATTAAGTTCTATGTCTCATGAAACTGTTATCCAAATTTGAGCTTAATTAGAGCAGACGAAGTAGTTAGAGCCCTTTGATAAAGACTGCACAGTTCAAGCCTTGTCTTTCTGACTAGCATTATTTTGACAGTCGAAACTCACTATAGGTACGTTCGATCTACGATCAGACCACTCAACTTTAAAAACTACGAGTGATTAACCTGCTCACCAAACATTAGCTAGATCAGACTGTGCACGAAAGAGAAACAATAGTTACAAGAAAACTACGTAGAGTGTTTCTAAGTTGTTTTCACCCCTTTTCTTCTTCAATCTTTCTCTATTTCCCTTCTTTGTCTCTTCCTCTCTCATTTTCTTATTTTTTGGCAACAACACTCTCCAACTGCTGCTCTCTTGTTAACTCTCTCATCACATAACCCTAATGGGTCTCTCATCAATTTTGACCAAATGGGCTCACTTCATAGGTTGTGGCCATATAAAAAGGAACCCAACGCAACAGATTTATCTCATATCTTCTTTTCCCAAATTTAGGAAGTATCTAATATAGTCAATGCAAGGATTATTGTGATCCAATAGCACTCGCAAGACATCACTAGGCTGAAGAATAGAAGATTTAGACACCATGTGATGAATTGTTGTAGTTGCATAAAGCATAAAACATCACTTCCAATGTAATATTATGGTTCTTGTTCTTATTCTAATATTGCAACATTTTTCATATCTAATATAGTCTACGCAAGGATTATTGTGATCCAATAGCACTTGCAAAACATCACTAGGCTGAAGAATAGAAGATTTAGGCAGCATGTGATGAATTGTTGTAGTTGCTTAATGCATCACTTCCAATGTAATATTATGGTTCTTGTTCTTATTCTAATACTGCAAGTTTTTTCCTATCTCCTTTTCCCAAATTTAGGAAGTATCTAATATAGTCTACGCTTGGATTATTATGATAGAATAGCACTCACAAGACATCACTAGGCTGAAGAATAAAAGATCAGTAATTGTACTACCATTATGAAATATGCATGCACTTTGTCCTTTTGGTCCTCACAAGGATGTATCAAATCACCAGTGTGTGTTGTGCACTCAACGCATGGTTTTTATTCATGTGCATTGGTTAGTGACAACTAATTAAGGATTACAAGTATATGATATTGACATCCATTTGAAGCATGTAAGCAATTTAATTTTTTGTTGTCATTTCAAAAATTACGTACGCTCCATTGTTGCACTCCAGAAGCAATAATTATTTATTGATTATCAAATAGAGCAAATATTTTTTTCAATTTTCATTACATAATATATTGTCCACTTTGGATTTAGTCACTATAGTTTTTTCCCCCTTTTTCCTGTAGCTTTAGTTTGGGAAGAAGATATTCGTTTCAATTTTGTTAAAATTTGATACTAATTGAATAAGAAATCTAAAGACTTTCTTAAATTAACCCTTTTCACCCTTGTTACTTTGGCATTTCTGTTATTGTTTACTCTCATAACCAATTAATGGTAATCATTTTTGGCATATATATGTATATATATATATATATATATATATATATAAACAATTCCTTAATTACACAAAACATAAAAATAGAAAATATAAATATGCAATTTTAATTAAATAATTTTCTTTTTAAGAATTTTGAGGGGACCTCCCCTGGACCCATATTGGATCCGTCATTGTCCTTGTGAGTGGTCAATCCAAAATAAGAACATTAGTTCTAAATACGTGTTTTTGACAAAATCTAATGCAGACTAAGAGGGGTGTATTAAATCTAAACTTTTAATGATTTTTATAAAATTTAAAAGTTTAGATGTATTCAATACATACTTTTAAATACTCTATAAAAATCATGTGATATTTAATATAGACTTTTAATGATTTTTAAAAAGTTTATAAAAGTTATGATGTATTCAATCAAAACTTTTTAAGAGTTTATACAAATTATGAAGTATTCAAAATGTCAACGACTTTTACAGAATTTAAAATTTTAATAACTTTTGTAGACTTTTATGTTAAATTTATAATAATCAAGTTCCATAAATTCTCTTCCACTCCTTTAAAAACTTTTGTAGACTTTTGTTATTGATTATAGAAGCAAACTTCACAATCACTTTTACATTTGAATCTCACATAAATAAAAATATTTCACTTATTTTAAAAATATACACACACACACATAGAGATATATATTTTATCTCTATTTTATTGTGAATTATAATGGTCAATATTTTTTTTCCTATGTTCAAATTGTTAGCTTTTTAGTTTTTGAATCTTATTAAACCCTTTCTTTTTCAAAGGACATCAATTTATTATTTTGTAAAAGACTTCAAATTTGCATCAAAATTGAGGAGTTAGATCTCGGCAAAATAAATTTTAAAAAGGAAAACATCTTATAATTTATATTTATATAAATACAATACCAAAAATAAAAAAATATAAATAAAAATAAAACGAAAAACCTCTATTTATAAAAAAAAAAATATTTTTTTTTTTTTTTTAGCTAGTGGTTTATTAAAAAAATTAAAATTAAAATTTGATTATTTAATTATATCTATAGCTGTTATTTTTTTTTCAATTTTTTTCATAGTACGTACTTATTGATAAATTTCTTAAATTTTACTTTTGATTAGTTAATACTTGGGGTACAGTAATCAATTTTGATATTTATAAAATATCATAAAATTAATCAGCTTGAATTTAGTAAAACATTAGTTTTGATAGTTGTTTTTCATCTGTTTATTTATATTATGTTAAAAGAAACTATTTTCATTGAGATGAGAAATATAATTTACAAAGGGTATAATTTGTACGAGTTTGTTAAAGGAATATATTTTTATTTTAGAAGTAAATAAAAATATATAAAAGTCTATCAATATCTATAAATCTTCTTCATCTTGATCATCATTACTAGTTAATATAGATGACGATTTTAACTTATTTCTTAAGACTCAAAAGTTCATTAATGTCTATGAAAGTCAATGAAAGTATATTGAAAGTCTATGAAAGTTGTTGATATTGTTTTTTTAGAAGTCTCTAATAATCTATAAAAGTTAATGAAAGTTTTTTTAAAAGAATTTATAAAAAATCTTTGAAAGTTTTTTATAAATTTATAAAGTCATTAAAAATTTATGAAATTTTACAAAAGTTATTCACTAAAAGAAGGCTATAAAAGTTTTTTATAGTCATGATTAAATATATCCTCTAAATTTTTTTTTTTTCCCTTTTTTCTCTTTATATTTGTTCGAGAATTCGTTAATTATTGAAATTGTACTCGAAATTGAGAGATGTTCCCGTTAATTGCTTTTTTTTTTTTTTTTTGGAGAGGTCTTATAACAAGGGATAGTGAGTCGAAATAGAAGGTTAGATTTGGGTTTTACGAGTCAATAATTATGGTAATTTTATTGCATACATAAAGACCACAATATTCACAAAAGTTTAACATCACATATATATATATTTTTCCCTGAAACAAACACGAGCACACACATATTATACACTCATGCACATACACATGATAATCTACGTACCAACATACTTCGAAACGTTAATAGACCTAAAGAAGAAAATAAAATCGAAAGATCACTCTTCACGGTTGCATTCAGGAACAGCTAAAGGGCGATAAGGAATGGGAATCAAGAGTAGGTCATTTTTCCGTCCTGCAGTCATACCAAATGCATCGGTCATGTCTAAATCTTCTTGTTTCATCGCATTCGGGAGTTTCCAATCAAAATGGTACAATAGTTGTGCTAGTGGCAGCTCAATATTAGGCAATGCATATGCTATGCCTGGACATATTCTCCTTCCAGCACCGAATGGTATGTATGCGAAATCCGCTCCCTTGTAATCAATTTCACTATCCAAGAATCTCTCAGGATAAAATATCTCAGCTTCATTCCAATACATGGGATCTCTTGCAATTGCCCATGCATTGACTATGACTCTAGTCTTGGCAGGAATGGTATAGCCATTAATGTCACAAGTCTCTCGACTTTCTCTTGGAACCAAAAGTGGCACAGAAGGGTGCAGCCTCAGGGTTTCTTTGACCACTGATTTCAAGTACTTCAATTCCTGTATGCCACTCTCATCAACATATCCTTTTCTATCAAAGACTTGTCTTACCTCGGCTTGTGTTTTTTCCATCACTCTTGGGTTTTTCAGCAGTTCTGCCATTGCCCACTCTACAATTGTTGATGATATCTCACTCCCAGCACTAAAAATGTCCTGAAAGTTGAATACTTTATAATTATATATTTGTCCATTTACGTCAACACCAATTGCCTTATACAAAACAAAAAGTATATATATATATATATATATATCTGGGAAAAATCTAAAAAAACCCCTAAAATGGAATATTTTACCCTAACTTTTCAAAATATTAGTTAAGAAAATCTTTGTTGTCAACCAAAAGTGGTTTCCATCCAATTTTATGGTGGTATTGGGACCAAATGAATAAAAGACCACAATACCTTTCTTAAACCGTTTATCCGCTAAAATTAAAAATAAAAATTATAAATTAAACATAAATAAAAATAATTAAAAATAGATAAATGACAAAATTTAAAAATAACTTTTTTAATTTATCATAAAAATAAATATAATAATTAATTATATTTAAAACTTATTAAAAAAACCCTAACAAATAAATATGTAAATTAAAAAAATTTAAAAAAGGAAATAAACCCAGATCTGGGTTGGGTTGGCTTTTATAGCTGAAATTTGTTTAATTTACTATATTTATTTGCCAACTGATTTTTTTTTTAAATTTTTTTTAATTTACTATATTTGTTGATTTCCTTTTTTAAATTTCCTTTCACAATCAATTGTTGATTTCCTTTTATATGGTGATCTTCAAGATCTTCATCTCACAATCAAAAACCAAAAACAACAAAAATCATTAATCAAATGACAAATAACCACCATAACAGCGACCAACATCAAAGACAAGCAAAAATCAAAGACAACCGAGGAAAAACCACCACGATAACAACTCAAAAAAAATGATTTGTACTTGGTTTTTCCATTAATAAAAAACCAACAACAAAAACCCAGAAACCAAAAATAAAAAACAATACAATTGGAAAAAAAAAAAAACAACTACCATAACAACCCAGAAAAAATTATTTGTATTTGGTTTTTCCATTAATAAAAAATCATCAACAACAAAAACCCAAAAACCAAAAATCAAAAACAACATAATTGTAACAACAAAAATAAAAATAAAAACAAAACAAAACAAAACAAAAACCACAAGCATCACCATATAACAACAACCTAGAAAAAATGATTTGTATTTGGTTTTTTCATTAATCAAACCCATCAAAACCAAAAAACCCAAAAAAAAAAAGAAGATTTTTCCATAAATAAAAATGTAAAAAAATAAAAATAAATAAATAAATTGATGGATCCATGGAGAACCTTGGTTCTCCATCATTAAAGACCAGGGGTCTCCGATGAAGGAGACCCAAGGGTTTCTATCGCATGGAGACCTGACCAATAGGCTTAGACAACGATGGACTTGACGAATTCAACTTCGACTTCGACATTGGAAGATGATTTTGATGATGTTGGTCTGATGATTGATGATGGTTTGGAAGATAGATGATAGTTTTTTTATTTATTTTTTATTTTTAATTTTATGGTTTGATAGGCTGATGATGGTTTAGGAGATTAAGAAGAGAAGAAGAAGAAGAAGAGAAGGAGAGCGATATAGAGACCATGATTTTTTTTTTTTTAATTTAGTTTTTATTTTTTTCCTTTTTTATTTGATTAAAATTTTAATAAATGGTTTCCAGTTGTCTTTCGCATATGTCATGAAAGCCAAATGACACTTTCACCCTCAAAATTAATAGATATATTATTTTATTAACAAATTCACTATTCTATTTAATGGTTGGGCTACTTTGACTATTATTTTAAAATCAAGGGTTGTTTGATATTATTTTCAATTCCAAGGGATAAATTAATAATAACCCTATATATAATGATTTTATTATTAGTATCTTATAACTTTAAAAAGTTCAGGACGAATCAATCAAATTCATCAATTGCATTTGAATTAAATAGGAGATAGTTTTAGAAGAGAGAATGTAATTGATGAATTTGACTGGTTCGTCTTAACTTCTTAAATTCAAAGACACTGATGATAGAATTATTCTCTATATATAATTTTTTATCCACTTTCAATTTCTATCTATAAAGATCCGATTATTGAAATGCATGGTAAATAAAACTAGCATACTAACCCAGATAATTGCTTTGATGTTGCTGTCACTTAAGGAAACTTCATAATCTCCATTCAGCTGCAGTTTTAAGAAAACATCAATCAAATCTTCCTCTGCTTCTTCTTTAGTAATTTCTGTTCCCACCCTTCTCTGTTTATGCTAATCAAGGATGTTTTGCAATATTTGATCAACCTTTCGATGCAGGTTCTCGAGTTTTGACTTTATTCCACTAATAACTTGAAGCACTTCAATAGAAGGGTATAGATCAGCCATGCAGAAACCTGGATTTATCTTTGCGAATTCCACAACAGATGATATGAACCCTTCCATACCTTTGCATTTGTTGCCAAAAGCTGCCCTTGATGTTATACCATAGGTTAGCATGGAACTTTCTCACTAAGATTAACTACTGATCCCTCACATGCATGTATTTCTTTAATGAGATTTGACACTTCTTGCTCCCTAATTGAACGGAATGATTGAACCCTTTTTGTACTTAGGAGCTCTATTGTGCAGATTTTCCGTAACTGTCTCCAATAATTGCCGTATGGTGCAAAAGCAATGTCTATACCATCGTAAGATATCTTCTTAAAAGAAAAAACTAACGGCCTTTCTGCAAAGATTAAGCCATTAGTTTTTAGAATCTCTTCAGCAATCTCTGGCGAAGAAACTACTATCGTGGAAGCTTCACCAAGCTGTAGGTGCATTAAAGGTCCATGTTTCCTGGCCAAGTCTCGTAGGCGGTGATGGGGTAATGAACCAACAAACTGGTGCAGGTTTCCTATAAGGGGTAGTTTCCGTGGCCCTGGAGGCATGTTTGGGCTCAATTTTCTAGCTTTTGATTGTCGTGCTATCTTGACAACCATGTACAAGCAAATGAGGAAAGTAAAGATGAGGGTCCAAGAAGGTAACTGAAGCAGAAACTCCATGAGGTTGATGGAAAATTTTGGTAAGTGCCTTTAGCTTGTTAGCAGGAAGATTTATAAGATGATACAGTGATATAAAGTTGACATGTTTGACAAAAATGAGAAACTCCGAAAACTTAACTTTCATGATTGGAATTACAGAGTAATGTATTTGGCTGATATCTCAGAAATTGCATACTTAATTGTCTTTCATAAATTTGAAATAATGGAAAATATGTTTGGACAATATTATGCTTATCTTTTAATTATGCAACAATAAATGCTATCTTGCTGATGACAAGTCGGTCTTAGTTGAAACGAAATGCTCTTTTTTTCTGGTGAAAGCTGCTGCCACTTAGCTAAAGATTGAAATATCTTCACAAGTAGATAAAAGTTATTATTATTTTCCCCTCTGATGATTGATGAATCATCATTTTCACCCTTAATGACTTGAAAAAGGTCAAAAAAGCTTCTTAAAATAGTATTAATTCAAGTTAAAAAAGGGGTAAAATGATGTTTCCTGAATTCATAGGGGGAAAAATAACAATTTATTAATCGTTAGGGGGAGGGAAAATAATAATAACTATTTTCTAAATTGGCATTTGACAACATTGGTTAGGTTTAACCTGACATCATTGGTTAGGCATTTATAATAACGTATAAGAGATTAAACATTAAATACACGGCCCGAATTTACTCTCACAATAAAGCGTTCGAATTTACTCTCACAATAAAAGGAAAAAGTTCTTCGCATGCCAAAAATCAATGAAAATAATATGGCAAGCGATTTGTGCTTATCTCCACAGCACCTCGTGAATTAAATAAAAATAACACATCAATTGTCACATTATCATTCCAAAATTATACTATGATTCATTACTGGTAAAAAATGTAGATAATTTTGGTAAGTGTTTTTAGCCTCTTAGCAAGAAGATAAATAAGAATGCTCTTATGGATTGTGTTTTGGAAAAAAACATCGTGTCATTAATGTTAAGAAATTTGCTTTTTAAATGATATAAATATCATTTAATAGATAATTAAATTGAAAAATAATTCTCCAATGCTTCCATACATCTCCGTTTAATGTCTCCATATTTTTTCATATTTTCCTTTTAATGCTTCCATTTTTTTTTTTTTTACTTTTAATTAAATTTGAAAATGAGAATAAAATAATTATTAATTTATTGACATAACGATCTGACACACTCTCTGAAAATAGATAGTCATATTAACAATGTGTAACGCCGGAATCTAATTAAATCAAGTAAAATAATTATTTTTTCATTGAATAAGTATAAATAAAGTTTATATGAATATATCAAGGGACTCAATTAGAAATTTTTAATTTAAAGAGCTCAATTGGAGTGAGGGAAAAAAATAGCCCAATTAATTAGTATAAAGTCCAAAATTTAATAAGCCCAAATTTGAAATTAGTGGAGTCCATGCTCCTTTTATTAAATGCATTTATTGGTGTTAAAAAGAAAAAATGTATATAGATATACAAAAGGGTATAAAATTCGGGTGATATGGGAATAAAGGAGAAAGAAGACGAGCTTTGGTGTTAAGATCAACACATAATATAAAATGAGGAAAAAATAAAGTTGAAATCGATGGAGAGAGATGTGTGAGACCAGTCACAACCATAAAGCAATCCAAACAAATGTAAAAAAGGGATGAGATAAGAACAAGAAGGAAGAGATAAGAGAAGAAAAGTCAAATGATAAAGTTGAGGCAAATGTTAAGTGCTAGTTGAATTTGTTATGCAAAAGAGAGATGCAAAGTGGTGTGTGTGTGTTAAATAAAAATAACACATCACTTGTCACATTATCATTCTAAAATTATACTATGATTCATTACTTGTAAAAAATGTAGATAACTTTGGTAAGTGTTCTTAGCCTTTTAGCAAGAAGATAAATAATAATGCTCTTATGGATTTTGTTTTGGAAAAAAACGTCTTGTCATCAATGTTAAGAAATTTGCTTTTTATATGATATAAATATCATCTAATAGATAATTAAATTGAAAAATCGTTCTCCAATGCTTCCATGCATTTCCATTTAATATCTCCATATTTTTCCATATTTTCCATTTAATGCTTCCATTTTTTTTTTTTTACTTTTAATTAAATTTGAAAATGAGAATGAAATAATTATTGATATATTGATATAACTGTCTAATACACTCTTTAAAAATAGATAGTCATATTGACAATGTGTAACGCCGGAATCTTATTAAATCTAGTAGAATAATTATTTTTTTCATTGAATAAGTATAAATAATGTTTATATGAATAAAT
Source organism: Litchi chinensis (assembly GCA_019925255.1). Taxonomy (NCBI): domain Eukaryota; kingdom Viridiplantae; phylum Streptophyta; class Magnoliopsida; order Sapindales; family Sapindaceae; genus Litchi; species Litchi chinensis. The sequence goes on along the minus strand of CM034462.1, from coordinate 34,801,142 downwards.
CAAAGGACTCAATTAGAAATTTTCAATTTAAAGAACCCAATTGGAGTGAGGGAAAAAAATAGCCCAATTAATTAGTATAAAGTCCAAAATTTAAGTAAGTCCAAATTTGAAATTAGTGGAGTCCATGCTCCTTTTACTAAATGCATCCATTGGTGTTAAAAAGAAAAAATGTATATAGATATACGAAAGGGTGTAAAATTGGGGTGATATGGGAATGAAAGAGAAAGAAGATGAGCTTTGGTGTTAAGGTCAACATATAAGACAAAATGAGGAAAAAATAAAGTTAAAATCGATGGAGAGAGATGTGTGAGACCAGTCACAACCATAAAGCAATCCAAACAAATGTAAAAAAGGGATGAGATAAGAACAAGAAGGAAGAGATAAGAGAAGAAAAGTCAAATGATAAAGTTGAGACAAATGTTAAGTGCTAGTTGAATTTGTTATGCAAAAAAGAGATGCAAAGTGGTGTGTGTGTGTTAAATAAAAATAACACATCACTTGTCACATTATCATTCTAAAATTATACTATGATTCATTACTTGTAAAAAAGATAGATAATTTTGGTAAGTGTTTTTAGCCACTTTGCAAGAAGATAAATAAGAATGCTCTTATGGATTTTTTTTTTGGAAAAAAACGTCGTGTCATCAATATTAAAAAATTTGCTTTTTACATGACATAAATATCATTTAATAGACAATTAAATTGAAAAATCGTTCTCCAATGCTTCCATGCATTTCCATTTACTATCTCCATATTTTTTCATATTTTCCATTTTTTTTTTAGTTTTAATTAAATTTGAAAATGGAATGAAATAATTATTGATTTATTGATATAACTATCTGACACACTCTCTAAAAATATATAATCATATTGACAATGTGTAACACGGGAATCTAATTAAATCTAGTAGAATAATTATTTTTTTCATTGAATAAGTATAAATAAAGTTTATATAAATAAATCAAGGGACTCAATTAGAAATTTTCAATTTAAAGAGCCCAATTGGAGTGAGGGAAAAAAAAAGCCCTATTAATTAGTATAAAGCCCAAAATTTAAGTAAGCCCAAATTTGGAATTAGTGGAGTCCATGCTCCTTTTACTAAATGCATTTATTGGTGTTGAAAAGAAAAAATGTATATAGATATACAAAAAGGTGTAAAATTCGGGTGATATGGGAATGAAAGAGAAAGAAGACGAACTTTGGTATTAAGGTCAACACAAAAGGCAAAATGAGGAAAAAATAAAGTTGAAATCGATGGAGAGAGATGTGTGAGACCAGTCACAACCATAAAGCAATCCAAACAAATGTAAAAAAGGGATGAGATAAGAACAAGAAGGAAGAGATAAGAGAAGAAAAGTCAAATGATAAAGTTGAGACAAATGTTAAGTGCTAGTTGAATTTGTTATGCAAAAGAGAGATGCAAAGTGGTGTGTGTGTGGGTTGGTCATATGATAGCTAAAATATATATTGATTTCCAATGAAAAACACAGTTCACACACACACACACACGTAACCGACTTACATAACATTTCAAAAGAGGAATTGGAAAAAAAGTGAGGGGTATTTGGGCCATGTGCTTATGTGTGTGTATATATAAATACATATATATATATATATATATATATATATTAGTTTTTTTCGATTGAAAAGCACATTGTACACACACACTCAATAGACATAACATAGCAAAAGAAAACAAAAGAAGAGAAAAGAAGAGGAATAAGCAAACCGGGCAAGGAGAAGCCAAGAAGAAAAAGAAGAAAAAAAATATGAGAAAAATTTCATATGAGTGACCCGAATATTTAGGTGTCCGATTTATCCAGATTAGTGATTTTTTATTTCAATGAGATTTGACTTCTAGAAAATTAGTTAATTTTTTTTATAAGTTCTAAATTCAGTTTTATGTGATTTTAGGGTGGATCTAGGATTATGAGAAATCAGATAAGAATATGTTTTAGATCCAGATTTAAGCAAAAGAGTTATGTGAGTAGATAATTTTATTTTTAATTAAATTGATTGAGTTATGTTTATTTATATTTTAGATTTTATTATTTATTTCAAGTAAATAAATTGTTGAGTTAATTGATTTTATAGATTATAAATATTATTTTACGACTGAAATAAAAGTTTGTTACGAATTCGTATATATATATATATACTTATAAGAAATTCCAGTAAGAATTTTATATTTTAAGTTGAGTTATTATTAGAAAAATTTCAAAATGTTTTAAATAATATGATTTGGTGTTTTGAGAAAGAATGTTGAACACATTTTGAGAAAAGAATTTATTTAGAATTATATGGATATTTAGAAAAGATTTGAAAAATAAAAAATAAAAAAATTTTAGAATACCAAGGTTGTACCCTCCTCTCTAACGGTCAGATAGACTATGCATGTATGAGTTCCAGATTCACCTAGCATGTGTATGATAGATGTCGAGCGAGTCATTGAGTCGTTCAACACGTATATGATAAATGTTGTTATCTCTCTCTGTGTGTTGAGTATCTCCACCATATATAATAGATTTCCTCGGGTACTAGTTGGTATAGATTTTCATATTATAGATGTTATATACTGAGTTTGATCAGTATAGATGAAAATTTACAGAACACCAAATTTATATAAAGAAATTTCTGAAAAATTTTACAAATGATAGATTTTCATATTTTATATTATTAAAGTTATGAAGATAATTTATATTGAAGTTTATAGTTTCATTATGAGATTAGATTTAAATTTAGTTTTATTGTTTCAGATATGAAGTTATATGAATCATTGATAAGCATTTATTGTTACCAAAAATATTTTATGTTTTATTTAGAAATGTTTTAGAAACGCTATATCGACTCACTGAACGTTAACATTCACTCTTTTATAAATCCATTTTTTCATGTATCTGTCGTAGGTTCGTGCAGATTATTGTGTGTCGTGAGAAGGGCTACATGATGATAAATAGTTGCATCTGTGTATATTATTTTTTTATTTACTAGATTTAGTAAATGTGTTTCCAAAATAGTTTTAAAGATGAATCATCATTTTACAGATATTCTATACATATTTTATATATTCAGTCTATAAGTCCAACACAAGAAATTTAAAAATTTTAGATTTGTTCAATTTATATTTCAATCAAGGCAATTATCAGAAATTATAATAATTATTTTAAAGGATTTTCAGTATATACAAACTTCAATTAGAAAAACTCCAGTTTTTATAGGATCCTCCCAGACTCGAGAGATGAGTCGGGATAGGTCCCATCAACTTGGTATCAGAGTAGTGGTTTCAAATTCAAAGAATCTTTTCTTGTTACAAACATTCAATCTTCATTTTATTAAAGATAAAGTTATAGTTTTATCATGCATTATTGTGACCAATCTCACACAAAACTTGTGGAAGATCCAAGTTAGCCTCTATGGTTTAGTGTTGATAGATTAAGCTAAATTGATTTTGATATGAAAGTGAGATATATTGTATGATAGTAATAAGCAATTCGTCACGTTGTCTAGCATTCTGAATGTTTGGATAACAATTATTAGAGTGTATATATATTGGTGATAAGTATATTGATTGTGTAATTATTGAATATGCCTAGAAGTTATGGTTGTTCATGACATTTGAATTATTTGCAAATTAAGAGTTGATGTGAAAATTTGATGATTGAGTTTTGATGAGGTTAGATGATATGATCGTATGTTTTGATCAATTAGATTAAGTATGGTGTTATTTTGTTTAATTACTAATTTGCACAAGTGGTGGAAACATTGATATTATGAACCATAAAAGTTTATGGAATCAATTGAAAAAATAATTGGTAAGTGAGGTAGATCCTATGTGACTTAAGCCCTTGATGTTTAGATAATCTTCTGATTGATAGATATGATAAGATGAAATTGAGTTGTTATATGTGGACATAATTTTCCATATTTGAATATAGATGGAATTTAACAGTTTAAGCCTTCCTGATAAAGATTTTGAGAGTTAAATTTTAATCATTGTATAATATTTTGCTTTTAACTTTTGATTTTGTATCTCTTTGTGATTATAAGATAATTTATGGATTCATAAAAATTATGACCTAGTTGTAATTTTGATGGATTTAATCAAGTTTAGTGGTTAAAAATATTTTTGGTGGAATTTTATTTTTATTGGTGATGCATTTGATATAGATCTTCATTGGTATTGGTGTTAGCACATTGATTTTAATTATTGAATATTTGTTGTTCCAAGTTCCTTGTGATTTAATTTGATTGGTTATTTATATTCATTTGAGTGAAAACAGTAATAGAATTCTAAGAAAATTTTGATAGAGAATTTTTAATTCAAATTATCATATTAAGAGAGGTGATCATGTGAATAATTATTAGTCTCTTGCAATGAATTGAGACTTAAGTAGTTTTCAGTAAGGATTGTTATCGATATATTCGAATTTGGAACTATTACTTGTGGATTTTTATGATTTATAATTTTGGATGATAATATGAATTATATATGACGTCTTTAAATATTTATGACTTGGAGTTTCTAGATAATTGAAATTCTGGAGTATTGAATGTAGTTCATATTGACTCTTGAGATATGTGTAAAATTATATAATTGTTTTGTGGTATTACTAATGGTGTAAGGTATATTTGTTGAATATTAGAGTTAAGCAGTGGAAGTGTGGTGTTTGATCTTTTGTTTGAGAAAATTCATGTTTACTAGATTTGAAATTGGGTTATCAAGTAGTATACTTGAATTTTGAGGTAACTGAATGAGTTATGTGAATATGATATAACATTGATGTCATAGGATATGGTCTTGATTGATTTCTTGTTTCTAAATAGTATGGAAAAAAAGTGTGATTAATTATTCATTAGTGGATATTGATTTGTTATTTGAAAGTTAAGAAGACTATCGGAAGTATAAGAATTACATAGAATGATTTATTAGAATTTGTTTATGATAAGAAGTGATAAAAAGGAAAATGATTATTATTCAAAATGATTGTAGGTGTGATTATTCAAAAGTGTACGAGTATGATAGTTGTTGAGAATTCTAATTGAAGAATTTTGTTTAATGGTTGCCTATTCGGGTGTTAATTGTTATGTTTTTGGATCTTATATATAAGGAAATTATAGAATATTCTATTAGGATACGATTATTATTACTGAAGAATTTTATTGAATGAGAAATAAAAGCAACGGTCTTAGAGTGAGGCATTTCGAGTTGAGATGATTCGTAAATTTCGAGGGTGAAATTTTATAAGGAATGATGAATTGTAATGCCCGAATCTAATTAGATCTAGTAGATTTTTTTTTTCATTGAATAAGTATAAATAAGGTTTATATGAATAAGTCAAGGAGCTTAATTAGAAATTTTCAATTTAAAGAGCCCAAATGGAGTAATGGAAAAAAATAGCCCAATTAATTAGTATAAAACCCAAAATTTAAGTAAGCCCAAATTTGAAATTAATGGAGTCCATGTCCTTTTTACTAAATGTACTCATTGGTGTTAAAAAGAAAAAATGTATATAGATATACAAAAAAGTGTAAAATTCGGGTGACATGGGAATAAAAGAGAAAGAAGACAAGCTTTGGTGTTAAGGTCAACACATGGGACAAAATGAGGAAAAAAAAAAAAAAAAGATGAAATCAATGGAGAGAGATGTGTGAGACTGGTCACAACCATAAAGCAATCCAAACAAATGTAAATAAGGGATGAGATAAGAACAAGAAGGAAGAAATAAGAGAAGAAAAGTCAAATGATAAAGTTGAGACAAATGTTAAGTGTCAGTTGTATGAATTTGTTATGCAAAAGAGAGATGTAAAGTGATGCATGTGTGGGCCGGTCACATGATAGCTAAAATATATATTGATTTCCAATAAAAAGCATATTTCACACACACACACACACGTAATCGACTTATATAACATTTAAAAGAGGAATTGGAAAAAAAGTGAGGGGTATTTCAGCCATGTGCATATGTGTGTGTGTATATTAGGTTTTTGCTCAACCGACATAACATAGCAAAGGAAAACAAAAGAAAAGAAAAGAAGAGGAAGAAGCAAATTGGGCAAGGAGAAGTTGAGAAGAAAAAGAAGAATAAAAAATGGGAGAAAAATTTTGTATGAGTGATTCGACTATTTAAGTGTCTGATTTATCCAGATAAGTGATTTTTTATTTCAATGAGGTTTTGATTCTAGAAAATTAGTTAATTTTTCTATAAGTTCTAAATTGAGTTCTATGTGATTTTAAGGTGGATCTAGGATTATGAGAAATTAGATAGGAATCCCTTTTAGATCCAGATTTAAGCAAAAGAGTTATGTGAATGGATAGTTTTATTTTTAATTAAATTAATTGAGTTATGTTTATTTATATTTCAGATTTTATTATTTATTTCAAGTAAATAATTTGTTAAGTTAATTGATTTTATAGATTATAAATTATGTTTTGCGATTGAAATAAAAGTTTGTTACAAATTCGTATATATGTATACTTATCATAAATTCTAGTAAGAATTTTATGTTTTCAGTTGAGTTATTATTGGGAAAAATTTCAAAATGTTTTAAATAATATGATTTGATGTTTTGAGAAAGAATGTTGACCACATTTTGAGAAAATAATTTATTTAGAATTATATAGATATTTAGAAAAGATTTGAAAAAAATAAAAAAAAATAAAAATATTTTCAGAACACTAAGATTGTACCATTTCCTCTAACGGTCAGATAGACTATACATGTATGAGTCCTAAATTCGCCCAATACGTGTATGAGAAATGTCGAGAGAGTCATTGAGTCGCTCAGCACGTGTCTGGTAGATGTTATTCCTCTCTATGCATATGTGTTAAGTATCTCTACCACGTATGATAGATTTCCCTAGGTACTAGTTGGTGTAGATTTTCAGATTACAGATGTTATATAATGAGTTTGATCAGTATAGATGGAATTTTATAGAACACCAAATTTATATAAAGAAATTTCAAAAAATTTTACAGATTACAAATTTTCATATTTTATATTATTAAAGTTATGAAGATAATTTATATTGAAGTTTACAGTTTTACTATGAGATTAGATTTAAATTTAGTTTCATTGTTTCAGATATAAAGTTATATGAATCATTGAGAAGTATTTATTGTTACCAGAAATATTTTATGTTTTATTTAGAATTGTTTTAGAAAATTTATATCCACTCACTGAACGTTAATGCTCATTCTTTTGTAAATCCATTTTTCCAGGTATCAATCGCAGGTTCGTCCAGATTATTGCGTGTTGTGAGAAGGCCACATGATGATAAACGGTTGCATCTGTGTATATTATTTTTTTATTTACTAGATTTCGTAAATGGGTTTCCAAAATAGTTTTACAGATGAATCATCATTTTACAGATATTCTATACATATTTTGCATATTCAGTCTATGGGTCCGGCACGATAAATTTAAAGATTTTAGATTTGTTCAATTTGTATTTCGACCAAGGCGATTATCATAATTACAATAATTATTTTAAAGGATTTTTAGTACATGCAGACTTCAATTAGAAAGATCATAGTTTTCATGGGATCCTTCTAGACTCAAGAGAGGAGTTGGGATGGGTCCCGTCACAATGTCTATTTTTTTTTTTTTTTTGTCACCTCAATTTGATATTGATGAGTGATAATTGCTTTAGAGATACTTATTTTAACTTAAAATCTATTTATCCTATGTGACATGTAATTTTTTCATAATTTATGAAAACATTGAAAATGCTCTAAGTTGATTGAAAAATATCTAAAGGGTTGCTGTATTTGACAAAAATGAGGAACTCCAAAACTTATCTTTCATTGATGAGGAGCAAGTTGCAGTGCACCTACTAATTAACTATTGTATTTATGAGTTTGGTTTTATGTAATGATTTTTTACTTTTTTTTTTTTTTTTATTTTTTTATAACTCTATAAATATATTTGTAATTTGTAATTTGAAACCATCCAATTATCAATCAAAGTTTTATTGTTTGGAAACTCCAATTTGAAGTTTGTTTATCTTCTAAAAATCTTTAGAATTATATCCAGTCCACTACCACATAATTTTCAGAACTAGTTTACCAAGTTTGAAAACTATTCGGTGTCATTTGGTATCATAGTATCAAAGCAACTTTGTTCGAGGCCAATTCATCCTCACCTAGAGTTCCAATAGGACCAAGCATTGAGTCTTCCTATTTGTTTTACTATCCAAACCCAAACATAACCCTTTCCATTTACCAAATTCAACCCAAAAACAGTGCCCAAAAAAAAAAAAAAACATTATATTTTGTATTAGGTTTTGTGCTTTCTTCTTATCTTTCGTCCTTTATTTTTGGTTGTTGGACTTGGGCTTTATGCTTTATTTTGGGTCTTGAATTTTGAATCTTCAATTGGGCTTCATGTTGAACTTAACCACTTGGATTTGGACTTACAAAAATTATAATCTATTCCTATTCAACACATAAATATTCTCCATTTATATTTCAACAAAAGTTTAATAAATTAAAATAAAATGACATAAAATTGAACTAATAACTCTATTTTAAAGGGTAATAATAACATATTTAACATTGTATAGACATAGTCAAACCATCTATTGGAAACTCTAGTTTTAACACAAAATAAATATGAGATAGAAGCTAGACATATATAGTTGGTCATGGTCTCATTTGACATCAGGGAAAGGACGATAAGGGATGGGAATCAACATCAAGTCATTTTTCCTTCTTGTAGTAACTCCGAAAGCCTCAGTCATGTCCAGATCTTCTTGTTTCATTCCATTTGGGAGCTTCCAATCAAAATGATACAATAATTGTGCCAGCGGCAATTCAACATTTGCTAAAGCAAATTGTATGCCGGGACATATCCTTCTTCCAGCACCAAATGGAATGTAAATAAAATTTGTCCCCTTATAATCTAGTGGACAATCAAGAAACCTTTCCGGATTAAATTTCTCAGCTTTAGTCCAATACTTAGAATCTCTTCGAATTGCCCAAGCATTCACTATGGTTCTCGTTTTGGCAGGTATCTCATAACCGTTAATCAGAACACCCTCCGTGTTTTCTCTTGGAAGTAAAAGAGGTGTAGAAGGGTGTAGCCTCAGGGTTTCTTTGACTACTGGTTTCAGGAATTTCAATTCATGCATGCTAGACTCATCAACTTTCCCTTTTCCATCAACTACACGTCTTACCTCAGCTTGTGCTTCCTTCATCACCCTTGGATTCTTGAGCATTTCTGACATTGCCCACTCTACCGTTGTTGATGATGTCTCACTCCCAGCAGCAAAAATATCCTGAAAATAATTTATAACCATTAGTTGTTATAACAAGCAGTTATTATAACATTAGTTATTTTTTTGAAAGATTTAACATTAGTTATATTAACAAGCATTAGTTATTACAGTTGTTGTGCAATTGAGATATAATTAATAAGGTATAAAGAAAAAAGAACAATACAGAGAATTATAGTGATTCAATTTGGTAGTATGCGTACATTTACTTTCGTACGGATGAAAGAAATTCTACTAAATTTTAAATAAAGTTATAACAATTATTTATATCAAACCTTAATTCCCAAAATATCCTTACAAATTATATTCCGCTTCGGATCCGGGCCTATTAGCCCATTCCTTTCACTTTATCAACTAGCTTCACATGTTACAAATATAAACACATAAATATGAGTCATATAATCAACAAAACATTTGTTATTATAACAAGGGGGTTACACTTTTAGATGTGTAGCAGATCAATTAGAAAAACTAACCCAAATGACTGCTTTGATGTTGTTGTCAGTTATAGGAAACTCAAGGTCACCATCCTGCTGCAATCTCAGAATTACATCAACTAAATCTTCCTCTGCTTCTCCTTGGCCCGTTTTCTTTCGCTTGTTATGCTCATCAAGGATGTCGTCGAATATTCTATTGCGCTCCTGATGCAACTTCTCGATTCTTGACTTCATTCCGCCAATGACTTCAAGCATTTCAATAGAAGGGTACAGATCAACAATTGAAAAACCTAAAGCAAACTGTATGACTTCCATGATAATTGATATAATCTTTTGTTTGTCTTTGCATTTGCTTCCAAAGGCTGCCCCAGTAGTTATAACATAGGTTAATGCAAAAATTCTATCACTAAGATTGATTAGTGATCCTTCATTTGAATATATCGTTTAGACGAGATCAAACGTCTCCTGTTCCCTGATTGATCTGTATGATTGCACTCGTTTTGTAGTCAACAACTCTATTGTGCAAATTCTGCGCAGTTGTCTCCAGTAATTGCCATCTGGTGCTAAGGCAATATCCGTATAATGATAAGATGGGACTTTGGTTGAAACAAGAAAGGGCCTGTTGGCAAAGTTGATATCATTAGATTTTTTTCATGACCAAATTACAATTTAGTCTACCGCTTTGAAAATAATTGCAATCATTGTCCCATTTTTTTGTTAATTATAATTTAGCCTACTGCCGTTAGAGAATTTCTATTAAAGTTAACTTGAGGTATGGGTAAATTTAACTTTTGATCTTATTTTTAATTTTTTAAAAACTTTTATTTGATTTCTACCGTCTATCTTAAGATAGATAATGAAGATTAAATTGACATAAAATTAAAATAAGAATTTAAAAATAATTTAATTTTTTAAAAATAAATGATCTCTACTGTCTATCACATGATTGATGGTGGAGATTAATTTAAAAAAAAAAAAACAATCATCATAAAAAAAAAAAAGACCAAATCATCATTAAACCTAGACCCAGTTCATCCTTTAACCCCAATCTCCTGTTCATCTTCAAAAACACATCAACAAAACAATACAAACACATCAACACAACACAAAAACCCTAATTGAAAATCCAAAAAATCCTTTCTCCAAAAAAAAAAAAAAAAAAAAAAAAAAGAAAGAAATCTACAAAAATAGAGAACCTAGATGAAGGTAGGGGTGGGCATGAAAACATGGACCCGACCTGAATCGATCCATAGGTGTTTGGGTCAGTTTTCATGTTCAATGTCAGGATGTTTAGACCCCTTGCTTAAAAAACACTATGTTTCATGATACTCAGAACCGACCCGATCCATGAAACACCCAGTATGAGGGTACATAGGTAATTTGTGTAATTTATGAGAGACACATGCGTAATTTGCATGTGCCCTTATATAAGCACAATCTATCATCTAGAACATTCAAAAGTCAGAATCCTCATATCATACGATCGATTGCTAATCTTCTGCCATCATCTTTCTTCTCGTTTCTCTTCTTCTTTTTGTTGTTTCTTCTTCTTTTATCTTCTTTTGCTTCCTTCTTCTTCCTTGTCCTATCACTGATCAAAACCCCAAGTTGTCGCTCACATCACCGATCTCGTCATTTTCACCGATCTTATCTTTCTTTGCCTCTTTCATTGATCTTTTTTTTTTTTCCTTCCTCCTTGTCCTGTTGTTGATTAAACCCCTAGTCATCTCTGATAGGACCCGACCCGGATTCCCTCTATTGAACCTTGCAATCCTGTTGGGTGTCCCACGAGACTTTTTTGAAGTCTAACTAATATGACTCAAAAAGATGTCGTGGAGCAAACCCGTGACTATAAATAACTTTACTAAACATATGAATCATGAATATATATATATATTTTAAAATCTCGCATATGATTTCAAGCAATTTCTTAAAACAAAATCGGCAATATCTCAAAAATTGAAGTATCTAAAACATGCATGCATCATCTTTAAAATAAAAGGTTCTACAAAATCTTATTCAAAATCAAGCATATGCGCAGCAACATGATAATATTTAAATCATAATGTTTATAAAAGAACTATGCAGTATCGTCGATCATCTAGCCCACCTAATCTGAACGAGCGAACTGGTACCTTGATTTTTTGCTCTTGCACCTGGGAGGTTTTTATAACATAAAACCAAAACATTATAAGCTATAAAGCTCAATGAGTGCGAAATGGTTTCTATTTATATTTATCTTTTATAAAAAATTTACCTCCCAAAAAACATTTTCTTAAAAACATTTTTTTTTTAAAACGATTTATTTCTAAAAATTTGGGTTTTATAGAAATCTTTTTAAAGTTCTAAAAGTTTTCATAAAGTACTAAAATATTTTATGGCTTTCTAAAATATTGTTAAAACATTTTCTCTCTTAAAGTTTGCTTCAATGGTATGCTTCTTTTTCTAAAAGCTGCACTAATGGGGAATCCAAGGGAAACTACAACCACATGAGTGGGTAGACCAGCTCTGCTCGATGTAGGGGGTCATGTGGCGTAAAGCTAGTGTCGCACACCGTGACAAAACTACAAAGATATCCCACTACTACGTGGTGGAATTACCATCGCACATCGCATAGTGAGATAATACCCTACAAGTGTAAAAGGTGACACATCAGACACGATAGATTCGATCCTCTCGATGTTAGCAGGACTGGCCTTCCCAACACTTGCCATATACTGCGGGATATACCGGTCGGGTCTAAAGCCACAAGATCTATTTATCTATAAGCTTGGGCAGTTTCACTAGTCTTTGAAACTCTTTTTGCTCTTTCTATAATTCAAATCAAATTCTCTTTCATGTTATAAAACATAAAAGTGCTAAAATATTGTATACCATCTTATAAATAAACTATTTATTTTTATGCTAGAATATAAAAGAATTTATAAGCTAAAATAAGTAATGGAAAGCTATAAAATGTTTGTATAATAAGCTGAAAATTATTTAATAAAACATTTGTACACTCACAGCTTGCTTCCCAATTCACTTAAGCTTACTGTTTCAGTGACCTCTTCAGCTCGCCTCTTTACCTATACTTCTTCACAAATTGAAATCTCTATTCAGCTCGCAGAACACTTCAATCCCAAGTTATTTTTATTATCTCTATAACTTATATTATCACCCAAGCTGCTACGGACTGCAGCACTGCCAGTCCAGCTCGAGCTACGAGCTCGCACCCCAGCTCACATAGCTTATCACTTTCAGCTAGTTCTCACTTCCTCTAATGTAGCCTAACTTGTGGGCATCCACTATCCCAGCAAGCCCGCTTAGTTCACCCTTTTAGCAAGCTATTACCTCCTTTTAGCTTAGCCTGATTCACGAGCCTTACTGAGTTCAATCTCAAGTTATTTCTATTATCTCTATAACTTATATTATTACCCAAGCTGCTACGGACTGCAGCACTGCCACTCCAGCTCGAGCTACAAGTTCGTACCCTAGCTTACACAGCTCATCCCTTTCAGCTAGTTCTCACTTCCTCCAATGTAGCCTAACTTACGAGCATCCACTATCCCAGTAAGCTCGCTCAGTTCACCTTTTCAGCGAGCTACTACCTCCTTCTAGCTCAGCTTGATTCACAGGCCCTGCTCAGCTCGCAAAGCCTTAGTTCAGCTCAGACTGGTGTGATGAAGAGCAATGTGCATTGCCCAACTCGCTCCTTATGAGCTCGCTCTCCAGTCGACCAACGCTAACTAGGGCTGTTGGCCTCATCCAGCTCGCACCTCGCAAGCACCTGCCTAGACCCATGCATACTCACTTTTAACACTCATTTTTCTAGATTTTACATTCTTACAACCATTAACACAATTCGACCTCATTTCACATACATTTATTCAAAATGTTTCATCAGATTCTACCCATCAACCCAGGTCGCGACCTCAACAAGTTGTGCGATGGGCACTAAATTATCCTAAACCACAAACAACTTTTCAAAATAGTTTATTCTTCAGCTACTTTACTTACCAGATTTCCTCCTCAACCTTTTTCCTTGATTCCCACTTGCCTACAACTTCAATCACCAGATCTATTTATGAAAATCTCATTAGAGCAGATGCAAAGCCATTGACAACTATTGATAGATTTCTTACTAGAACAAAACCATAAAATCTTGATCTTAGTGCTTTACTCTTACCAGATCTGGTTTGCTAACACTTCTAGACCCATTCTTCACTTTCTCACAGCCTGATTCTTCTTCAAAAATGGTACAAATCCAGCTTGGAGCAGCTGGAAATCTACCTTCTTTCTCTCTGCCGACAGCTTCCTCTCTCTCTCTCTCTCTCTCTTCTAGATTTCTTTTCTTTTTTGTTGACACACTTACCACTCACACCTATATATAGGTGTGGGTCAAGCTTACTTTTTACCTTTGAACTTCCTCAAATTTACAGTTTTATCAAATTCTAGAGAATTCTTCACTTTTCTCTTCACTTTTCCTTAATGCTCTTGTCCTTTTCTTTTATTTACAATTTTTTCATTCTAATAAAAATATTTTATTTACACCAATCATCCCTCAACTTTTAAAATTTAAATTCACTCCCGATCCTTCTGGAAGTTCTATAAAAATTAAAAATTAATTTCACCTCTGAACATTTTAAAATTTCTTTTTATTATTTTAAAACAAAGATACATTAATACAATATCCCATTCCGTACATATGTACAGTATGAACTCAAGAGAGGGTATTACAACCTCTCACATCATTGTTGACCTTACCGATCTTGTCTCTGTTGCTGATTTTGTCCATCTTGGCCTCTTTCATTGAATGATATGGTCGTTCTTTGCCTCTGTCACCAATCGATCTTATCCATCTTGGTAGGTTTTTTGATTTTTGGTTTGGGCCCTTTGTGTGGTGGGTTTTTTGATTTTTTGATTTGAGATTTATCGTGTGGTGGGTTTTTTGATTATTTTGATTGATTGAGTTTTGATTTGTTTGAGTTCTATTTAGATTGAATATGGAGGAGGTTGAATGTAACATACCCTTTCGAATCGTTGTACTATACGTGAATTGTATTGTATGTGAGTAGTTATGGAGAAATAAAAATGAATTAAAATGCCCAGAGGTAAAATGAAAATTTTGTGAGATTTCTAGATAGGGTCGAGGATGACTTTTATTTGTGAAATAATAAAATAATTTTAAGCAATTGAATTCGGATGAATAATTGAATATTGATAAAATTTTTGATGTGAAATTGGGTTATAATAAAATTTCTAGATGGACCCGAAACGATTTCGAATACGAGAAGGATATTTTAGGAGATTGAAAGTTAAAATATTAAATGAAAGACAAGTGGCATGAAGTGAGGTTTGATGTGAGACAAATGGATTGTGATTAAGTGGTGTTGATGACAAGTGGATGGCTAATGAAAATCATATATATATAATAAAAAAAATGAAAAACAAACAAAGAAGTGGAAGACAACAAAGAGTAGCATCGGTCAAACACATAATATCCAAGGGAGAATGAAAGTTGTTCGACAATAAGAGGCATATAAATATAATGAGATGAGAATTTAAAAATCAAACAAATGAGTGGAGAGAGAGCACTCACACTCGGTCAAAGCAAAACAAAACAAATAAGAAGTAATTAGTCAAAGTTGTAAACAAAAGAGAGAATCAAACACAAAAACTCAACAGCTCGACATTGAGAGAGAGTGAACGAAAGAGCAAAGCTGTGTGTGTACAGGACCCGAATTCTCTCTAACGAATCCAGCGATCCCATTGGGCACCCCACAAAATCCTTTTGTAGTCTAACTAGCAAGACTCAAAAGAATGTCGTGGAGCGAACCTCAACTTTTAATCTTTTACAAAATATAGAAAACATAAATTTACACTTGCATTTCAAGTTTCAACTAAAATTTTAAGAACATGATTAAAAACATTCTTCATGTATTTCAAACAACTAAACCCTGCATGCAATTGTTCAAGAAATACTTTATATATAATACCATAATGTTCCACCATAAATATAACAATTTTTATAAAATATGTTCACAATCCAAAATATGCTCATGCACATGATTTATATTTAAATCGAAACATTAATGGAAAAGGGACTTCGCAGCATCGTCGATCATTCTTGGCCCACCTAATCTAAAAGAGGAGAACGAGTACCCTGGTTGCTTGCTCCTGCACCTAGGGAGGTTTTCATAAAATAAAACCGAAAATTGTGAGCTACAGAAGCTCAATGAGTGCGTAAGCATTTCTATTTAAATTAATCTTTATAAAATCCACCTCTCGAAAAACATTTGAAAAGCATTTTTATTTAAAACAATTTCATTTCTAAAAACTTTTGTTTTATAAACTTGCTATGAGGTTTCAAAAACTCATGCTAAAATTAAGTTCATAAAATGCTAAAACTTTTCATAAACTTTTGAGTATGTCTAAAACATTTTCTTTCTAAAATTCACTTTAAGTGGTATGTTTTTCTTTCTAAAATGTACTAATGGGAACCCAAGGGAAGCTATAACCACATGATGACTAATCTAGCGCCGCTCAATATAGGGTCACGTGGCGTAAAAGCTAGCATCGCACACCGTGACGAAACTACAAAGACATCCCACTACTACACAACGAAATTCTACATCGCACATCGCATAGCGACATAATACCCCACAAGTGTAGAGGGCAACATGACAAACATGACAAGCTCGATCCCCTCGATGTTAGTGACACACCCTCCCAACACTTGCCATACATTGCGGGGTATACCGGCCGGGTCTGAATCTATAAAATCTATAAACTTGAGTATTCCACTAGCCTTTGAAAACTTTTTCTTTCTATAATTCAAATTGAATTCTCTTCCATAAACATAAAATGTATTAAGATATTGCATAATATTTTATAAATATAAAAGCTCAAGCTAGAAAATTTAAAATCATTCATAAGCTAAAAGGATTAGTAGAATTTATAAAAATACTGGCAAGATAAGTTAAGAAAATATTTAACATCAATAAAACTATTTTTACACTCATTGCTTGCTTCCTAATTCACTCGTAATCACTCTTCCGCGTCCTTTGCTAGCTTGTTGTGTCACCTACATTTAAATACAACACAATTTATGCTTAGAACGTACGAGCACATCACACACCTCAAGTCTAAATCAATTCAATTATCGATATAACTTATAATCCTATTCAAGAGGTAACGGATTGCACACTGCTCAGTCCGGATCGAGCTATAAGCTTTGTCCAGGTCGTCTAGCTTCCCCTTTCAGCAAGCTGTTACCTTCTTCCAGCTCAGCCCGATTTATAGACACTACCAAGCTCACCCTTTACGAGCTGCTGCTCTTATCCAGCTCGTCCTTTCTGAGCTACTGCTTTAGTCCAACTTAAATAGGTCTATAACGGGCTGCAACTTCACTAGCTATCTTAACGAGTTGCCACTCCAACTCAGCTCGACAGCCACTGAGAAAGGCTGCGGGTATTGCTCAGCTCGCACTTCGCGAGCTCCAACCCTAACTCACGCATACTCAGTTTTTAACATTTCTTTTCCTGGTTTTACACTTCACCAGGCATTAACACATCCCGACCTCATTAAATTTCACATACATAACCAGATCGTAACACAACAGGTTTTGCGACGGAAACTCAACACTCTAAACAACCATCAAACTATGACAGATCAACATTATTTTCTTAGCTACTTCACTTACCACTTTTTCCTTGATCTTTTGCCTTGCTTTCCTACCTATTGCTGCTTCAAATCACCATATCTAAGCATGAAAATCTCGATAACATCAGGCGCAGTCCGTGGACTATTCTTGATAGATTTTTCACTAAAAGAACACTATGAAAACTAAATCTTACCATTTGATTCTTACCAGATCTGGCTTGATAATTCTCCTAAACTTGTTTTTCACCTCTTTTTGATATGCCAACAACTTTCTCTCTTCTCTCTAGATTTTTCTTTTCTTCAACTCTCTTTCTCTCTCTCTCTCTCTCTCTCCCTTTTTTTTCACGACAACACTCACCACACACACATATATATAGGCGTGGATCAAGTTTAATCTTTACCCTTAAACTTCCTTAAATTTACAAGTTAACCATTCTTTAGAGAATTCTTTACTTTCCCACATTATCCTTGATATCTCACTTTATTTACAATTTTGTCATTATCTAGAAAAATCTTTTATTCCATCAATTACCCTTTAGATTTTTATAATCCAAATTTATTTTCGATCCTTCTGAAAATTCTACCAAAATTTAATTTCACCTCTGAGCACTTTATAATCCCTTTATTATTTCATAAAGGAGGGTATACTAGTACAATATACTGTTCACTACATATGTATAGTAGTAAAATAAGAAGGGGGTATTACAGTGTGTGTTCTGTCAAGTGAAGGAGACAAAAATAGTTGCTGTAAGAGGGAATTTGGAAGTTGATTTTGAAGCTTCTCCACACATACAACAAGCTATTTGCAAGAGAGAGTGTGAATGCAATTTTTGACCGAGAAAGACACTAAGAAAGGGGATTGTTTTGTCGTGTAGCATCAAGGAAGACTGCTTGCAATTTTAGAGATTTGGGAAGCCATTTTTGAAGCTTTTTCACACATGCAAGAGGTGTACACCAAGATAGGAAAGAAATCCATCCAATTGAGGTTAGTTTGGAAGATAAAATTTGAGTTTTACATGAGTTAGTTTATGTTATGGTTTTGAATGATTTTGTGGTGAGATAATGTATGGGTTTGAGGTGTTATAACCTTGAGAGAAGGAGTAGGAACTTGCATGTAATTTTTGGTGTAAAAATAGAAGAGGAAATTTGTGTTGCATGCTTGATATCTCATGGCCAAATGAGTGTGTGGATGGTTTAAATTTAGTTTGAGTGTATTGTCATGAGTTTTGATATGATTTTGATGTGTAAAATTTTGTTGGAATGTTGGAAATGTATAGATGGGCAGTTCGACCAAGTAAGGAATCCTAAGGATTATTTTGAGTTTGATTTAATTGAATGATTTTCATGTTAGAATTGGTGTTGAAATGTTAGCTTTTGGTGTTAAAATGTGAAGCAAAAATATTGAGTATTAGAATGCTATATTTCGGCCATAATGTGATTAATGTGTTGGAAAATTATTCTGGATGTTTTGAATGTTGTTAGGGCTATTTTGATGATGAAAAATAGCTTGAAAATTCAAAGGAATGCATTAGAATATAAATGGTGACTTTGTGATAAAACTTTGTGTAATTATGAAAATGTGATGCATTGTAAATTAAGCTTGCTATTACACCCCTAACCATATGTTTTAAATGTGATTACAATGGAAAAGATGCGAATAAGTTAGTTTAAATGTTGTCTAAAAATAAAATGTTCAAATATATAGGTAACGTGAAAACGAAGCAACTTAAAGTCGAAAATTCTAGCAAATTAAGAAACCGCGAACATTCCGTGAACTAGGAAACTATGAGTGTAAATTTATTTTACGAACATCAATTGCATTATAGCTTATTATTTTTAAAGCATTATTATTTCTAAATGAAAATTTTATTAAGCATGTTGAATTATAAAGTGTTTTTATGTATTTGTTTAAAAGATAGTATTCTAAGCATAAAATTGTAGAAATATTGAATTATTATGTTTTAGTAAGATTTAAAAAAATATATTTAAGTAATTTTCATGCTTATAGATTGAAAGAATACAAGTTTGAAATATATATTCATGAGCTTTAAATGGTTAATGGCTTACCCAACCTTATAGGCTATTTATAGATTTAGACCCGACCGGAATACCTATACGTGTATGGCTAGTGTTGGGAAGGTGTGTTATTAACATTTGTATGTGGGATTATGTTAGTTGTGTCGCTCTTTGCATGTGTAGTGACAGGCCCCTCTCCTTACTAGGCCTGCTGACTGCTTCACGGTAGCCCTCAGCGGATATCTGATCCAACTGGAAAGTTTCTGTAAAGCTACGCCGTTTACTTTTCAAAAACTTTCTTTTAATGCGAAAACACGGGGGAATTTTTCTTTTTCTTTTCTTTTTATTTCAAACATTTATAAAATGAATTTATAAAAATTTGGGCAGCATAACAACTGTTTTCGAACATGCCACCTTGCAAATTTCAAAATTTAACACTTCTATGGCAAATAGTTCTCCACTACTGGGCCTCAGGCCCTCAAATTGTTTCCACATTTCAACCACAAATATTTTTCAATTTGAAATCCATAAATATACTTCATTTTCAGTTAACATAAATATATAATTTAATTTGCCATAAACTTAATTTTACAAATACAAAGTGCTATATACAACCCAAAACATAATTTACAACATATTCACCAAAAGTTGCATGAAATGCATGACATACACTTTCGAACATAAACTTATGTAGTGATATCTTTGCGTCAGGCCACCTACGCGTTCGATGGAGCCTCTTTTGATTGACGGCTCGTTCCTGCACCTGGGGAGGATTTTTTCAAAAACATATAGAAAGAAGGGTGAGTATAAAACTCAGTGAGCGGATAACTTTTAACTAAAATTTCCTTTTCTAAAATATATATATCCTCTCGAAATAATTTATAAACTAATAATTTTCTTATAACTTTATTAAAATTACGAAACTAATTAATTCTTATAAACTTTTTT
The DNA here is from genome assembly GCA_019925255.1 of Litchi chinensis. Classification (NCBI taxonomy): domain Eukaryota; kingdom Viridiplantae; phylum Streptophyta; class Magnoliopsida; order Sapindales; family Sapindaceae; genus Litchi; species Litchi chinensis. The sequence continues at coordinate 34,780,824 of CM034462.1, read as the reverse complement.
TTATTTTTCAAAACTAAAAATAAATTTCTAATTTAATAAACTTCATGTCTATTGACGTATTTTTCTCTTTTATCTCGCCGAAGGCAACCTAGGGAAACTTAGCCCTATTGTGACGGAATTTTTCATCGCCACTAGAGCTCTGGAATGCTACCATGTGTAGTCGCAGATGTGGGAAACTCTTGGGGTCGCGATTCCCCTCTCAACATCAAGCATATCTATACTACCATATACGTGCAACGGGCGACTCACAGACTCAACCCCCAAAGCTAATAACTATCCCAACCATCTTGCCATACACGCAATGGTAGTACAGTTGGGTATACTGGGGATTAGGGTAAACCAAAGACATCTAAAATCTCTTTCATAATAAAAAGTCTTACTTTTCCTTTATTTAATTACTTGAAATAAAACTTTACTTTTTCTAAGGCCGAAGCCTATTATCTGTAAATAACTTTAGCATGTATAATTCTCGAGTATAATTACTCAATATACTAGATTACTTTAATACTCAAATGATCATAATTGCAATTTAATAAAAATATTCATGCAATTCATATAAAAATATATAACATGCTAAAGTAAATTTAAAATCATATAATAAATTCTTTTATTAAAACAACAATTAAATAACTCAATTCTCATGTAATAAATTCATAAATACTTTACAAAATAAAACCACTCACAATTTACTTCACCACTAAAACCACTTCTTCCAACCCTTCCTTTTTGATGATTTTGCTTCCAAATCCTATAACCACATTCCACCATCAACTTTACATTTAAAAACTCATTCAAGAATTCAACCATTCACTCACATAAATCTTTAACATAATAAATACTAACTAATCACTTAATTTATCATTCAACTTATTTGCTCAATAATTTCACAACTCCATCAAATTTCCAACCAATACCCTCACATTCATTTCAATTCATTTCTTTGGCACTAAAGTACTCAAACACCTTATAAACATCATCAAAATACATAAAAAAGATTTGATAACAAATTTACACCCATTCTAAACCTTAACCAACATAGTCACCCAAACTTTCCAATTTACATTTTTCTTACATCCTTTTAATTCCAATCAACTTAAATTCATCCTCAAACCTTATACAACTCCTTCAAACATTAAAATCAACTTAAATACATGCAAAAACACAATGATCCATACACTAATATATATATATATCCAACAACTCAATCACTTGATTTTTCTTTTCAAATTTCATCTTAAATTACTCTAATATCACCTATAAATTCATCCAAACACTAAAATACATCCAATTACCTAATCTTTTCCAACTTAATCACATACTAATACATGTCATACCCAAGCTAGTCTCTTCAATTTCAACTCAAAAATCACAATCAAAAGCATCAAACCATCATCAAAAGATCAAATAAAACCTTAAACTCAACATAGCTTGACCCAATCTCCTTGATGATTTCTTTCACTCCCAAGCTCAATTTGATGATGATCTAACTCCATTTATGTCATAAAATCCATCAAAGAACTCATTAATCAACTATAAAAAAATTTACCCATAAAACTAGTCATGGATTCATCAACTTACTTGCTACTTCTCATCAATTTTTCTTGAGATTTATTGATGGATTAGAGGGAGAGAAGGATGGATGAGCACCTTGGGATCTCTTCTTCTTCTTCTCCTTCTCCTTATTCTCCTTCACGGTCAGCATTTTTTCTTCTTCTTCTGGCTCTGCTTTTGGTTTCGGGTCTGCTGTCCTTTTTTCACCGTTCTGCTTGTTTTAGCCGAATGCTTCACTTGGTCCAGCCCTCATGCTCTTCACTTTATATACTAATCCCCTACAAATGTCTAACTTGCCCATCAACTAACTTAGAAATCACACAAATGCCACTAGTTATAAATACTCTCATTTAATTGGTTACACAATTCATCTCATTAATTTCCAACTACATGCCTTCAACTTTAATTAAATTTCAACTAATTACACTTCTTTTTGACTTAAATGTGTCTCTAAAGCATTGGTCCATTCAATTTCACATGGATTGTGCTTGTTTGACACTTATCCATTCATGCAACACTTTAATACTTCATTAAACTTAAGATTTAATCCTCATTTAACACTAATAAATTTCAAAAATATTCCATGGTCATCTTATCATCAAATTGACCATGCAATACTCTAATTGGATGTCTTAACCTTCAATCCCATGCTTCGAAAAAAATTTAATTGGTTATAAACTCACTAAAATTCACAACGTTTCCAACGAGGGTATTTTTATCGATAAATATTCGGAACCCTTAAAATCCACTTAAACGGACTCATTTTTGCTTTGTTTCAATTTCTAATAACTCTAATTCCTATTCCGGGGCTTATGATGTCTGGGGTTCATTTTTCAAAAATTACTATTCACGTGGACACTGGATACTATTCATCCGAAAATATTATTCATTGCAAAAATTTTCTCACGAAACTTGAGGAAATTTTCCTTTTCCCGAAAATCACTATTCACTCAAAATACTATTCACATAAAATTACTATTCATCTAAAAATACTATTTCATCTGGAAATACCATTTATTTGGAAAACACCATTTCTCTTAGGGAAATGAAATTTTGGGTTCTACATGTGGGGTATTATCTTGCTCTACGTATGCGATGATCAAATTCCATTGCGTGATAGTTGAGATGTCTTTGTAGTTTCACCACGGCGAGCGCTACTAGCAATTTCTCTAAATGACCTCACATCGAGTGGCACTAGTCTAGTCATCATGTGATTGTAGCTTCTTGGGTTTCTGTTAGTACGTTTTAGAAAGAAAAGCAAATTTATTATATGTGAGATTTAGAAAAATAGATTTGTAACCGATTTTTGAAAGGTTATGAAATATACATTAGAACTTTAAAATTTATTCAAGTGTGAACTTTTATGGTTGCTTATCAAATTTACTAAAGTATATGGTTTCAAAAATAAAAACGTTTTAGAAATAAAGATTTCTTTAAACTAAATTTTTGGGAGGCTATTTTAAAAATCAAGGTTTAAATATAAATGCATAACACTCACTGAGCTTCATTAGCTCACTTTTTCTCTGTTTTTATTATGAAAAACCTGCTCAGGTGTAAGTACAGGTGCCCAGAGCGAGTGAAATTACGACGTGAAGATAGGTGAGCTCTTCAGACGACGTAGCGGTAAAATCCATGTATATATTCTTGATTCTTCATAAACATGCATAAAGTGAATAATTGTTTCTAATCTTATGTAAATATTTAAGATTTTTGTATGAAGAGTTATTTTGAAATTTGACGTGGTTTCTAATTTAATCATTTTGTTTTATAATTGAGTTTGATTGTGAAAAGGACATGAGGTCCCTATTAGAAGTGGAGAAATGAATGAATGATTTTAGAAGTGTTTATATATTGATTTACAGGTATTCTAAAGGGTTGGAAAGTTCGGAAAACAACTATTTTACTGTCAAAATTTTTTCACCCTGATTTTTAGATGATTATGAATATTTATCATAGGTTGACTCCACAAAGTCCTTTTAAGTAAGTCATCGATAAAAGACTGTAAGGATTTCTATTGGAGTGCCGAGAAGGTTTCGCTCTGGTCGGAGTAGGAGATATTCGGGTCGGGTCCCCTAAGATGAATATGTGATAATGTGGCTTTGGTGTTAAACATGGAATCGACTCAAACCAAACCGATCTGACCTTGTTTGATTTAGGTCGATTTCCATGTTTCAAATATCCATGTTTGGTTCTCATTTTGAAAACCAATGAGTTGTTGGTTCGGGTTGGTTCCAACAGAAACCGAACCAAACACTCAAATGCTCACCCCTAGATGAAGGTTCATTTATGACAAGACCTGACCCAACTCCCCTCTCGAGTCTAAGAGGATCCCGTGAAAACTAAGTTCTTTTTTATTGAAATATAGAATTTAATGAAAATCGTTTAGAAAAATCTTAGTAAATTTCATATATATATATTTTATAAATATATGTGTTGAACCTATATACTGGATATATAAAATATATTCATAAAATATATGAAAAAATATTTAATTTTTAAAATTATTCTCAAAACACATTTACAAAATTTGATTAATTAAAATTAATATATATTGATATAAAATATTTCTACTTAAAAATAATATTAATGCATTTAGTCACCACCATATGACCCTTCTCATGGTATGCAATAATCCACACGATCCTGTAGCGGATATCTAGAAAAAATTGAGTTTTATAAAAGAGTGAGCGCTAGCATCCAATAAATAGATATTCTTTCAAAAACTAAATAAATCATTTTCAATAATAATTAACATATATAACATAAGGTTGATAATAAATAAAATCTCAATGATCCATATTCAATCGTATCTAAAAAAAATATTAAAATTACATCTCTTATCATGATAAAATATAAACATATGTATGGATCATTTCTATTTATTAATAAAAGCTCAATCTACACCAACCTAATACATAGGGAAATCCGTGATACGAGATGAAGATACTCGATACATATACAAAGTTAGAGATAATATCTACCATACATATGCTGAACGACTCCTCAAACATCTGTCATACATGTGCTGGGTGACTCTTTAGGACTTATACACGTGAAGCTTGCATGACCGTTAGAGTGGAGGGTACAATCCTGGTGTTCTAAAAATATTTTTATTTTTCTTTCTCAAATCTTTTCTGAATATACATATAATTATGAATAACTATTTTTCTCAAAGAAAAATCAATATTCTTTCTTAAAACATAAAATCATATTATTTAAAAAATAAATAATTCATTTCCAATAGATAATAAACATTGAAATATAAATAATCAAGATTTAATAAATTAATTTACAATAAAAAACAATCCAAGAAATTAATTATTTAACAAATAAGTCATTTATAATAATCCACAAATAACCAAATCTAAAAATATAAATAAATATAAACAATTAATTCTATTTAAATAAAAGCAATCCACTCACATAATTCCTTTGCTCAAATCTAGATCTAAAACAGATTCCTATATGATTTCTCATAAACTTGGATCTACCCAAAATCACATAAACTCAATTTAGAACTTATCATAAAATTTACTAATTTTCTGGATTTCAAATCTTATTGAAATAAAAATCACTTATCTAGATAAATCGAACACCCAAATATTTTTCATTTTTTTTCCTCTCTCTCTTTGGCTCGCTTTTCTCCTCACTGCAATTTTTCTTATTCTTTTGTGCGCTGTCCAGTTCTGTGCTAGTTTATGTATAAAAAGCTTATATATATACACACACTAATAACACACTGCATCTCATCATCGTATATAATTATATATAATGTTCTTCCATTGCTTCTCTTCCTTTCCTACCTATCTCTTTCTCAAACTTTCTTCTTCTTATTATTATTTTCTTTTTGTTATTTGATTGCCTTCAACTTGGCCCAATACTTATCCATTTTTCACGATTCAATATCCTTTCATGCATGAAATGATTTTTTCTTGTTAAGTTTGTGAGTGATACTTGTCCATTTTTATTAAAATATATGGCCACCAATCTCTTTGGTACTAGCAACTCTCTTATTTATTTGATTTGACTTTGTTTTCCATTTGTTTCTTATCTTTAACTCTCTCAGTTATATATATACATGTGTGTGATCGGATCCCACTCTTTCAATCTCATTTCATTTTTCCTTTTGTGCCTTTTATCTCATGTGTTGACTGTTACAAGAAACGCATGTTTTCTTTTTCTTTGGCTTGTTATTCTATTTTCTTCACTTTTTGTTTTGCTATAGGATTTGATTTCGGGTGTTTGATTTACTTCATATATATATATACACTATACCACCTTAATTATTGATCTCATATATATTAAAAAAATAAAATTACTCCCGCACATATCAGAGCTCACACCATACCTACCTTTTTTTTATATAAAATTTCACACTTTTTTCTTTCCACAACCACCCCACATTTGTTTATTATTATTATTATTATTATTATTATTATTATTTTATTATCATTTTTTTTAAAAGAACTCACCTATCGTTTGAATTTTTTTTGCCATCATATGTAAATTTTCATTTTGCACATATTATTATTAGTGTTGTAAAAAAAATCCATATTTCATTTAGGTTCGAAGAAAAAGAATAAGAGAATAAGAAGATGAAGAAAGAGAAGAGAAGAGAAAAGAAGAAGAAGAAAGAGAATAGAAGAGAAGAAGAAGGAGAAGAACGAGAGAGAGAGAGACCCAGAATCATTTGGGTTCGTCTTTAGTTTTTTTTTTTTTTTCTTTTTCCAATTATTTTTTTTTTGGGTTTTTTTTTTTTTTTAAAAAATTGATCTCTATCATCTATTTTAAGAAGGATAGTGGAGATTTGATGAAATTTTTTAAATTTTTTATTTAACTTTTTAATTATTTTTTAAATTTTTTTTGAAAAATAATTAAAAAGGTGAGGGTATTTTGGTCTTTTTGTTAGTTCTCTAATTAACTCTAACACAATTTTGTAACGATAGTAGACTAAATTGTAATTAACAATAAAATGAGATTGTGACTGCAATTTTTTTTCGAACCGATAGACTAAATTGTAATTTAGTCTCTTTTCATAGTTATCATTTTGTTTTAGTGATTGGATTTTGAAAGCTTTGGTCTTTTGTTGATATTTTGAACACCTTTTGTACCGCTGGCTAGGTTGAAAAATATTTATTAATAAGTTGGAAAATTCTAATCGATAGCGGACTCAAAGGTCTATGTAAAGGGGGGGGGGGGGGGGGGGGGGGGGGGGGGGGGGGGGCACTTTTATATATAAAATTTATTTGCAATATTCCTTCAATTGCTAGAAGAATATTATATGAAATAAAAATAGTTAAAATATATAACTAGTAAAGAATATATAACTTTACCTTTACAAAATTATAAGCAAAATTTCTTAAAATAATATTCTTAATACAATATAAAAATAAAAGTATATTAATTATGAGTTGATTGTGCACTAGCTCTATTTTTTTTCTAGTAAGAGAAGTTCAAATTTAATAGTACTTGAAAAATAAATAAAAATTTAATTTAGGGATATGTTTTCATTATGATAATAGTTGCTATTCAAATTATAAACAAATGTATGTAATCAAACTACATATATTTATTATTAAAGTTACTAATCAAGCTACATTTATAGTATTTTATTTAATAAATGTATGTGATTTATAATAAAGTAAAGTAAAATAAGAATAAAAGATAAAAATAATTATAATTCATATGAGTATTTTTATTTATGAATTTTATCATATAAAATAGTTTATATAAAAGAAAAATAAGTCACACTAATAATCGTGAGCAAACTAAGACTTATTAAGATTAAATAACACAATATATTTTATTCTCTAATTTGTGTAAACATGATATAGTTTGTGATAAAAAAAATAAATTGAAATGAATATAATAATTTGTGAAGTCAAAATATTTCAAATTATAAGATCAGTTTGTAATAATAAGGAAATAAAAAAGAGAGAGAGAAAAAAAAAAAAGAGACAAAGCAATTATTATGAGTGAATATAATTATTAAAAAAAAAAAAACCATTATTGAGGCAAAAGGGGATTGAACCACAGTCCCCTTTAAAACAGAAGACAAGCACAACCATCAAAGCCAACATGTAGCTTTGCTTGATTTTGGCATTTTTTATATATAATATGCTAAATTATTAAAAAGAAGAAAAAGCAAAAACTTGTAATTGTTGTTAGGAATTGAACACGGGTAGCATGAGAGAGAAAAGCAAGTGTGGACACAACCATCAACACCAATCCATGAACGTGGAACATAATGGCATTGAAATTATTTAATTGATTTTTTAACAATTTCAGGAGGGGCATGTGTCCCCCTTGGCCCACTAGTGGGTCTGTCCTTGATTCTAATGGCTTATTTTCTTATCACATTGAAATATTTGCTAGATTATATGTTAGAAAGCAATTCTTTATGGACAGATGTCAACAAATTTTACTGCTCTTTCTTTTGATTTTGTTTTGTTACACAAAATTATGTTATCTTTCTTCAATGTCAAAATGATTGAATAAAACATTGAAAATGACACATGTAGGGTAGTTGATATGATTCAATGAAGTTGAACATTCAATAATTGAAGATGGCAGAATCAATGATCTTTTTCTTCTGTGGTTCATATAGTGGATAGATGGAAAATTTTGGCCACAATGGGTTCATATAGCAGAGTACACCAATAAGAGCCAACTGATCATTTTGTTTCCAATTAAAGAGAATACTGTTTAAAATATACTGATCAAGCAATAAGATGATGATGTTTATATAAAAAAGCTGAGGTGGTAAAAATTACTTTTCATGCACAAATATATTAAATTGAAATTTAGAAATAGGCATAATCAATTCATGTTGTGAAAATTCAAACTAAATAAGGATTAACTGAAACATGTACGAGTTTTCTTCTAGTTTAATGATTTAAACATTTGACCTTTAAGCATTATTTGTCCTACATCAGTTGGGGACTACAAGTGGTTGAGCTAGCACTTTTCATTTGAATATAATAGCAAAAAATAATGATTCAAATATCAAAATAAAAATAGAAAAAAAGATGGATTAGGGAGTCCATTTATGCAGCTAGAAACAACTATTAAAATATTTAACATTGTAACATGTACATACAATGACATGACAATGTATTGAAGACCCTACTTTTAACACAAAGTAGCAAATACATAATGCAATATGGTCTCATTTGATATCCGGGAAAGAACGGTAAGGAATAGGAATCAACGTCAGGTCATTTTTCCTTCTTGCAGTCACTCCAAAGGTCTCGTTCATGTCTAGATCTTCTGCTTTCATTCCATTTGGGAGTTTCCAGTCAAAATGGTATAATAATTGCGCCAGTGGCAATTCAACATTTGGTAAAGCAAATTGTATGCCAGGACACATCCTTCTTCCAGCACCAAATGGGATGTACATAAAACTTGTTCCCTTATAATCAAGTGGACTATCAAGAAACCTCTCCGGATTAAATTTCTCAGCTTCAGTCCAATATTTGGGATCTCTTCCAATTCCCCAAGCATTCACTATAGTTCTTGTATTGGCAGGTATCTCATATCCGTTAATCCGAACACTCTCTGTGTTTTCTCTTGGAAGTAAAAGAGGTGCAGGAGGGTGTAACCTCAGGGTTTCTTTGACTACTGCTTTCAGGAATTTCAATTCATGCATGCTGGACTCATCAACTTTCCCTTTTCCATCGAAGACACGTCTTACCTCAGCTTGTGCCTCCTTCATCACCATCGGATTTTTTAGCATTTCTGACATTGCCCACTCTACAGCTGTTGATGATGTCTCACTCCCAGCAGAAAAAATATCCTGGGGGCAAAAAAAAAAAAAAAAACCATTAGTTTTAGTGGAGGTGTTAGCAGTTTAACTTCTAAATGTGTACATAATCTTACTAATTGAATAAGGTAGGGGTAAAGCTGCCCAACAATAACAATCCTAGATATTCTTCAATAATCATTCTTACAACCAATCCAAGGGTTATTATTGATGAAACCAACTAGTAAAGTAGTTAAACCCAGTTAACAAACTAAACTAACCCAGATGACTGCTTTGATGTTGTTGTTTGTTAGGGGAAACTCAAAGTCACCGTGCTCCTGGAGTCTCAACAACGCATCAACTAAATCTTCCTCTGCCTCTCCTTGTCCAGTTTTTGTTGTCAGCTTTCTCTCTTTATGCTCATTAAGGATGTCTTCAAGTATTCTATCCCGCTCCTGATACAACTTCTCAAATTTTGATTTCATTCCACTAATCACTTCAAGCATTCCAAAAGAAGGGTACAGGTCAGAAACTGAAAAACCTGAAGCTAACTGTACGACTTCCATAACAATTACTATGAACTTTTGTTGATCTTTGCATTTGTTTCCAAAGGCTGCCCTGGCAGTTACAGCATACGATAAATCAAAAATTTTCTCACTAAAATTGAATTCTTTTCCTTCGTTCGAATTTATTGTTTTGATGAGATTGAACGTCTCCTCTTCTCTGATGGATCTGAACGATTGGACTCGACTTGTACTTAATAGCTCTATTGTGCAAATCTTCCGCATTTGTCTCCAGTAGTCGCCATATGGTGAAAAGCCAATATCTGTGTAATCGTAACTTGTGTATTTCCTAGATTTCAAGAAGGGCCTATTAGCAAAAATGATGCCATGAGTTTTCAGTACCTCTTCAGCTATCTCTGCGGAGGAAACTACAATGGTTGGAACTTCACCAAGCTGCAAGTGCATCAAGGGTCCATATTTCTTTGCCAAGTCTCGAAGGCGGTGATGGGGTAGGGAGCTAACCAACTGGTGCAAGTTTCCTATCAGAGGCAGTCTCCATGGCCCTGGAGGTATCTTAGTGCTTGAGTTATTGGCTTTTGGTCCATGTACTATTTTAATTGCCAGGAACATGAAAATGAGAAAGGCAGAGATGAAGGTTAAAGAAGGAAATTGAAGATCCATGATTTTTCAGATAAGATTTACTAGCATTAGATTGCCAGCAACATGAATATTTAAGTTACTAGCATTAGATTTTTTTCATGACCAAATTACAATTTAGCCTACTAGTTTGAAAATAATTGCAGTCGCTGTCACATGTTACTGTTAATTACAATTTAGTCTATTGCCATTAGATAATTTCTATTAAAGTTAACTAAGGTAGGGGTAAAATTGACTTTTGATCTTATTTTTATTTTTTTTTTAAATTTTTATTTGATTTCTATTGTCCATCTTAAGATAGATAATAGATTAAATTGACATAAAATAAAAAATTACATTAAAATTAAAATAAGAATTTAAAAATAATTAATTTTTTAAAAATAAATGATCTCCACCGTCCATCACATGATGGATGGTGGAGATTAATTTAAAAATAAAAATTAAAAAAAAAACAATCATCTTTAAAAAATAATAATAATAAAAGACCAAATCATCATTTAATCCAGACCTAGTTCATCCTTTAACCCCAATCTCCTGTTCATCTTAAAAACACATCAACAAAACAACACAAAAACCCCAATTGAAAATCCATAAAATCCCTTTCTCAAAAAAGTTAAAAAAAACAAATCTACAAAACCAGAGAGCCTAGATGAAGGTTCATCTATGACAAGACTCGACCCAACTCCTCTTTCGAGTCCAAGAGGATCCCATGAAAACTAGGATCTTTCTGATTGAAATCTAAAATTTAATAAAAATCGTTTAGAAAAATCTTAGAAAATTTCATATTTTCTTCATAAATATACGTGTTGAACCCATGTACTGGATAGATAAAATATATTCATAAAATATATGAAAAGATATTTCATTTTCAAAATTATTCTCGAAACACATTTACAAAATAAGATTAATTAAAATTAATATACATTGATACAAAATATTTCTACTTAAAAATAATATTAATGCATTTAGTCATCACTATGTGGTCATTCTCATGGTATGCAATAATTTACACGATCCTAAGATGAATACCTAGAAAAAAAATGAGTTTTATAAAAGAGTAAGTGCTAACGCCCAGTAAGTGGATATTCTTTCAAAAACTAAATAAATCATTTTCAATAATAATTTGTAATATACCCTCCCAAAATTTTGTACTGTAAATGTATTGTACAAGTATATCCTTATTTATAGAATAAAGAAATAATTCAAAGTGCCTAGATATGTAATCAAATTTCGATAGAATTTTTGAATGTGAAATCTAGTTACGGTAAGATTTCCGGGTAGATCGAAAATGAATTCAAATTCGGAAAGTAGCATGGTGATTTATTAAAAGTATATGATGCAATTAGTGATAAGTAAATTTTCAGGAAAGGGCATGAGTAACTAAGTTAGTTAGATAAATATACAAGGCTATTTTTGGAAGAATCTTTTTAGTGTGGAAGAATGTAGAGAAAAGGAGGGTAAAATTGTCAATTAAAACTAATGGCATGCTTGTAATTAAATGCCAAACTTGAGGGGCAATTTGTTAAGGCAATCAAAACCTATATAAAGTGAAGAAGTGACTAGAAAAATCAAGAGAAGGAGAAAGGAGTCTATTCGGCCATAAAACAAAACCAGAGACAACTTGCTACAGTTGATAATTTTGAAGCAATTTTTAGTGGATTTCAAACCCCCAAGAGGTTATATATAAGCCTAGGAGTGATCTTCAACAAGAGTAAGTGATTTTCAAGTGATAAATTTCAAGTTTTCATGACTTTTATATGTGAAATGTGAGAATGAAGTAAATTAAGAGCTATTAGTGATTTTGATGAAATTTTTATGCATAGATTTAGAGTTTTGAAGTCTCAAACTTATGGGAAATCAAGGCTAGTGATCAAGAAAAAATTGGTAAGTATACTAATCAAGATGACTTTTTGATTGAAGTTCAAATTGATGTTGGTTTGTGAATTAGTTTGCTTGCCATGGAATTTGAGGTGATTTTACATGGATTTCAAGTGGAAAACTTGAAGAAGTTTTAGTGTGATGTTATGTGATGTTCACTGCCAAGCTAGGGTTTTCATGGTTCAAATGGTGTTTGATTTATTTAAGTAAGCTTTATGCATGTAAAAGTGGTAAAGCTATCAAGATTTAATGTTAAAATGAGAAGCAAAAGTGGTGTAACAATATGGTACACTAAGCCGTCATTTTTCTACCCTAAATGTATTAAAGTGTTGGATGATTATTTTTGAATGTTTTGGATGATTTCATATCTTGTGTTAATGAGAGAGTTAGCATGGAATTGGAAAGAAATCAATTGGATGCTAAATGGGGTACATTCTGCCAAGTCATGCTATATTATTTGGTTGTGAGTTTTTATGGACTTTACTTAATTTGACATCATTTTGCATGCATTTAAGCATCATCATGATGAGAAAATTAAGTGAAGTTAATGGTGTAAATGTGTGGTCAAGATTCGGCTAATATGAGTTAGTATGATTCAAGATTTTTTATTGATCTATGGATGTGAATTTAAACATCATATGAATTACTTTATGAGCTTAGGAGTCATGAATTTTGAATAGGGAATATATATGAATAGATTCGATTGTGATGTCGCCTAAAATTATAATATGATCACGTGTAGGTTAATTGAAATCGAAGGAACCCTAAATGGTGTATTATCATGGGTTAGAAAACGATGAGTGTCTTATCGAAATGCTTTGAAATGACTATATTCCTATTCATCATGATTTTTGCATGCTAAAGTTGAATTTATGTTTTAAACGATTGAAAGTTAATTTTTAGAATAAATAAGTTAGTATGAAAACCTCTTGCATGAATTTCTGAAAGTTTATAAGAATCATGGATTATGTGATGAAAAGCTATGTATATGAAAATGCTTTTATAAGCCTGTGATACAAGTTGTTATCCACTGGGGATGGTGGTTTGTCCCGCCCAGAATAGGTATCTTAGATATATGTTACCGATCAGAGTACCCAAATCTGTGCATGGACAGTGGTAGGGGTGTCTGTCACTAACAATAGGAGGGACTGTGTCAGTTAGTCCTATTTAATGTGTCGTCCATGCATGAACTGAGTATATAAAATAGCTAGCTTTTATGTGAGCGAAGGTAAATTCCGCTCTTACCGGTTAGGACAGCACCGAAGCAGGGGCACAAGGCTTGGCTGGTCGAATTCAAGCTAATCCATACCTAGGGTATCATATGGTGTTCAGGCACCGGTGGTTGGTGTAACATGCTCTTCCGACATATAGTAATCTATTAAATTTTGCCCTTATTTATAGAATAATAGAATTATGTAAAATATCTAGATCCGAATATGTAATTGGATTGTTATAGAATCTTCGGATAAGTTCAGAGATGAATTTAGTTGCGAAATAATAAAATTATTTAAAGTTATTGGACTCAGATATGTAATTGAATTTTAATAAAATTTTCGGATGGGTTAACAGAATTTTCATATATTTTCAGATGGACCCGAGACGATTCCAAATACAAGAATAACCTTTTAGGAGATTGGAAGGATGGAAGAATGCTTGAAAGTGGAAGCATGCAAATTGACAAGTGTCTTGAATTAAAGAAAAAGGAAATGACAAGTGTATGGTGATTGTTAATGAAAGAGTGACAAGTGTATGTCAGTAATCAAACATATATATAGTGAAGTGAAACACAAACAAAACAAACAAGAAACTCATTCGGTCAAATTGAAAGAAAACACCAACTCTCCCTCTCTTTCAAACTCAAACACTCACTTGGTCAAAAGCAAGCAAACAAGAGAGCTGTATTCTACCGAGAACAACCAAGGAAGACAGTTGCATGTTGGTGATGTTGGAAGCCATTTTGAGAGCAATTTGAGAAGTGAAAAGGAGGGGCTTGACCGAGAGGTGAAAAAGTAACCGGTCACACCAAAAACAAGAGAGGAAGAGAGATTTCTTTGCAAGAGAGGTGTGAGTGTTTTGCCAAGATCTACACAAAAGGAACAACATGTTATTTCAACAATTTTGAAGCTATTTTTAGGTGAATCTAACACATGCAAAAGGGTGTGAACGAACTAGAAGCAAGATTCATCCATTCCAAGAGATAAGTTTTAAGTTTCCATGAATTTGTTGAAGAAATGGATGGATTTCTGATATTATGCTTGAGTTTTAGGATTTGAAACCTCAATAGTGTGGAGGTTGAATTGCATGTGGAATTGATGATGAATCAAGTGAGAAAAATTGAAATGCATGTTGATGAATGCTCGGTCAAAGATAGATTTGATGGTTTGCTTTGAATTTAAGTGTTTTTCCATGAGTTTTGGTGTGTTTTGATGTGAATGTAAGTGTATGTAAAGTTGGTATGGTATTGCATGATGCATTCAGTCAAGAAATGTTGGATATGGTTCATTTTGAGTTTGAGTTATTTGAATGATTTTCATGGTTGAAAATGTATTGAAAGATTGGATTTTGATGAGGGAATGAAAAACAAAAGTTGGTAAATCAATATGCTATGTATTCGGCTATAATTGGTTCATAAGGATAGAAACTTGTTTTTGATTGGTTTGTATGATTTTATGGAGTATTTGTAGGGCTTGCAATTTGGAACCCAACACGACGGGTCGACACGAAACCGATACGATTATTACGGGTTAGGGTTGAGTATTAACAGGTTGGGTAAATAAATGGGTCAACTCGTCTAACCCATTTAATTATCGTGTTGGGTTAGAGTTCTATTTAACGAGTTACGGGTTGACCCGTTAAATAAGGGTAAAAAGGTAATTTTATTTTAGAGGGGTTGTCATGTAATTTTAGTGGTAGATATATATACCTTTCAAAGTTCAAACCCTAACCTAAACAAAAGTCTCCAAACTTCATCTCTACACTTTATCTCATCACAAATTGTCATGTAGTGATAAAATTTTATTGGTTTTGATAAAATATTTGTTAAACTATTTTTTTCATGTATAAATGTATAATTTCTTAATTAGTTAACTTTTAATTATTATCTTTTGACAAGTTTAGTTTGCAGATGTAATCAATGCTTGATATTGTTTTTCTATTATAAAAGACTACATAAAAAAAAATTTATGTTGTTTTTTTTTTTTTTTTTTTTTTTTTTTTTTTTTTTTTAATATGAAGGACTATATTTGCAAAGATATTTTTATAATCATCTTTGTAAACATTTGTATTTTTATGGTTTGGATTGTATTTGTGGATGATTATATTTTTTAGGTCTTATCTATCTTTATTTTAATTTTTTTTTTTATTATATCTATATTAAAATTTAAATGTATTAACTATCATTAAATGGGTCATAAACGGGTCGATTAAACGGGTTATTATTCGTGTCGGTTAAACGGGTTATTAACGGGTTGACCCGTTAGTAACCGTGTCGTGTTCGGGTTGAGGGGGTTCAACCCGTTTCCTTATCGGGTCGTGTTCGGGTCATATAAAAAATTATCGGGTCGGGGTCGGGTCATGTCCAACCCAACCTGTCAACCCGGATTGCCACCCCTAAATATTTGGATGATGGAATTGGCATAGAAATTGAAAGAAAACTCATTGAATGTTAAAAGGCCATTTTGCGGTTAAACGTTTCATAATTGTCGAATGTGATGCTTGGTGAATTTAAATGGAATTTACACAATTTTTTGATGTATTTGAATGTGAATTTGATGAGAAAATGTAATAAGATTGATGATAGGAGAGTGTGTTAGGTTCAGCTAACATAGGGAGTGGTTGAAATGAAAATTTTGTTTAATGTGTTAGAGCGAAATTAGGCTTTATTCGATGTCTTTTACGAGCTTAGATATTTAGAATTTCGAATGGAAAGTAAATATGAATAATCGACGTTGAAATGACTTAAAAAGGGTGTTTTGAAATACTAGTATAGCTAGGTGATTATGTGCAGTGGTGGACCCAGAAAATTTGTTCGAGGGGGGAGGTTGGGGGGGGGGGGGGGGGGGGGGGACACATAAATAAAGTAATAAAAACATCGAAAATTAAGAACATATTAAATATATAATATTTTTATATAAAAGAATGTTTGATAATATTATATAGTTTAAATAAAATAAAACATACATTATATTTAGGCAAAACAAATAGTTTCATGCTTAAAAATTCTAATAAAATCATTAAAATAAATAAAAAAGAAAAAAAAAGAAAAAAATATAAACTACATAAAATTATAATTTTTCACGACGAGGCTTCATATCTTGAAATCGTTTCATAATAATTTCTTTATCAATTTTGTCAAAAATATATTTTTCCACATATGCAAGCAAGCTATAATTTAACCATTGATCTCCCATTCGATTACGTAATTCGGTCTTCACAATATTCATAGCAAAAAATGCTCTTTCAACAGTAACAGTTGCAACAGGTAGTAATAATGTCAACGTTAAGAGCAAGTAAACTAATGGAAAAACCTTATCTTGTTTTTTCTCAACCATCTTTTATGCCAAATCTGTAGACCATTTAATTTTGAAAATTCAATATTAGAGCGCATGACTACAATATAATTCTCAAGTTGATCTTCAAGTGCCAAAAGTTGAGTAGAGGAGAAGTCTTTTGGATAAAATTGAGCAAGTTGTATCAGTTTTTGTTTGTCAAATGCACGAAATTGATCTCTTGGACTAAGACATGCAATATAAAGAAGTAACTCAGTATTTGTCTCCGGAAACCGATTATTTAGCTCTTGAATTTGCAAATCTAACATAACATAAAACAAGTCTACTTGATAATGATGCATATTGTTTATCTCTTGAGTTTTACGCCTTGATCTCCCTCGAGGTGTAAACAAATCATCCATGTCAACAACTTGGATTTTATGTTTTTCATAGAAAGCGAAAACTTGCTTTGATAAATGATCCCACCCATTTTCTCTCATTGTCTGAAGTCGTTCTTTACATGTTTTTACTAAAATCATGGCATTGACAATATCTTGATCTTTTTTCTGTAATGTAAGTGACAACTCATGTGTAACTCCCAATATTGTTCTCATCAAATGAAGAACAAAAACAAAATCAAATATTTCTATTACATCCAATAAAAGTTTTGATTCATATTTTTGCTCCTGATTCGATCCATCATCCACTAACATATCAAATATTTCTACAATAGAAGAGAACATGGAAATTATTCTGATTATAGTGTTGTAATGTGAGCCCCAACGTGTATCACCTGGTCTCTTAAGACTAGTTTCTTGATTTAAACCCCACCCACTTGAATCATTATTCTCTAGTGCTTCAAAAACTTTAGCTACTTGTTTTTCTTGAAGAATATCACAACGTTTAGCGGATGCTCCAATAATATTTACCACTTGAGTAATCCAATAAAAAAGATCAGTAATATCTGTATGACTTTTTACCACAACAATAAGAGCTAATTGAAGTTGATGGGCAAAACAATGCACATAAAAAGCACTCTCATTCTCTTTTAAAAAAAGTGCTTTAAGTCCATTAAATTCACCTCGCATATTACTTGCTCCATCATAACCTTGGTTGCGCAATCTAGAAATACTTATCCATATCTAGAAAAAGAAAAAAAAAAGAATCACTTGCTGCTTTAAGTGAGAGTGCAAAAGTATCAGTGACATGTTCAATGCTAACAAAACGCTCTATCACATTACCATTCTTGTCCACATATCTCAATACAATAGTCATTTGCTCTTTTGAAGACATATCACAAGATTCATCCGCAATAAGTGAAAATAATGAATTGTCAATATCTTTAATAATTATGTTAATTATTTCACTTGAAATAGCACTTACTATGTCCCTTTGAATCTTGTGTTTCGTCATTTTCAAGTTTTCAGGAGCACTTTTGAGTGTCAGAGTTTTTACGTTCTCATTTTGATCACATAGCCAATGTAAAAGTTCAAGAAATTTGTCTTTATTGCTAGAATTTTCTTATTCATCATGTCCTCGAAATGGAAGCCCTTACCGTAAAAGAAAACAATTGCAATCAATTAAAGCACGTAAGCGAGTTCGATACTCAATTCGAGCTTGATCTGATTGTTTGTTTATAGTTGACTCAGTATGTTGATTATGATTTAATAGATCCTCACATTTGCTCCAAGCATCTTTATGGGCATTATTTTTAGCATGTTGCCTTAATGAATCTATCTTCTTCCAATTTGTAAACCCTTCACCAACAAAAGAGTCACCACCCGCTTGTTTTCCAATATCTGGTTTGAAAAGATAACAACTTAGACAATAGGCTGCATCTTTTGCTATACTGTACTCCAACCAAGTCGAATGTTCAGTAAACCAAACAACATTGAATCGCCTAGACTTTTGTCCAAAAGGTCTCATAGGAAAATTGTGTTCTCGAGGTTGACAAGGACCTTTTAGTAGATATGCTCTTCGAACTTGCTCACGGACATTAGGATCATAGTTCCATATTTTAGTTCGAAGCCTTGGATCGGAAGGGAGATCTAACAAATTCACTTCAATACAATTTTTCTTTGAAGAAGATGATTCAAACTCAAATGATGATTTTCTTTTCATATATCTCTCCATAACTGTTTCACAACGAATAAAAACATAATAATTTTTTTTAATAATAATTTATTGATTCTAAATAAAATAAAACTACAAAATAAACAATATTTTATATATAAAAAATTGAATTAAGACAATACATTATACATGGACAATTTTAATGCAAGAATTTATAGTTTAAGATTTTAGGGTGGTTTATTGATGTAATGTATATTAAATTCAAATTATTAAAAAATAATTAATTTAGGAGACTAACCTGGTAAGTCACAAGATATCAAAATGAAAATAAAGAGAAGTCAAATAAAGATGAAGAGAAAAAGAAAAAAAAAAATTGTTCACTAACCTTGCAAATTGTCAATGGATTTTGTATAACATATAAAAAGTAGAAGTAAATAGAATTTATATAGGAGAGAACTGAAAAAGTAAAATTAAAAAAAGAAACTATTAATTAATTAGAATTAGGAAAAATATTAGAAGTAGGAAAACTAATTCTAATAGAAGTAATAAAGAAGAAAGGAAGTTAATTTTATTGGAAATAAGAAAAATAAATAATTGAATAAAAAATAATAAACAATTAAAAGAATATAAGACACGGAATTTGAAAAACACATGGGGTATGATAGAAGAAATTTATAACATATAAATCAATTTTTAAATAACATGGTAAAAGATAAATAATAATAATAATAAATAAATAAATCAATTGAAATTGACAGTCGTGGCAGTATTGCACAGCATCTACAGACTACATACCTATTGCACGTTTGCAATCTACAGACTGCAACAGTTAAGTTTTGTTTTGCTTTTTTTTTTTTTTTTTTAGATTTCGGGGGGTGGGGGGGGCACGTGTCCCCCCTGGCCCAAGCATGGGTCCGCCCCTGATTATGTAGATTGATGTGTGATTATGGAAATATGTGTACGAATAACGCTGGTTGCGACATAACTTGAAAATAGAATACGAAAATGTATAGGTTATGTAGAGGTGAGAAAACCTTTTCGTTGACTTTTGCCTTTTAAAACGAAGTATGGAAAAAAGGTGAGTGTTCTTACAAAAATGTTTCGAAATGTTTATATTTCTATTTGTATTAATTTTATATGTTGAATTTAAATTCATGTTGTTATTAATTGAAAGTTAATTCTTATGATAAATGAATTTTCGTACGAGAACTTATTTGCATGAATTTTTAAAGTTTTGCATGAAAGGTGAGCTATATGATATAAAACAAATGTTTGGAAATGTTTTTATATCCTATGATATGCCTTATAGATATTACCGATAATGGTAGAGTACCCTAAGCGATGTAGGATTTCGTTCTGACATATACAAAATATATTATAAGCTAGCTAACTACCTGAGTGATGTAGGATTCCGCTCGTAGTGATGTAGGATTCCGCTACTTAGTTATTGGACATATGGCCTGAGCGATGTAGGATTTTGCTTTGCCATATACCTAAGATACCATGTGGAATAAATGGTCAATGATTAGCTCATTTTATTTAAAGGCTTTTCGATAATTTTAATTGCTATCACTGTTTACGGTTTATAGCAGAAAATGAAAGCATGTAAAATGTTGTTTTATACATATTCCCGTGTTTGAAAAGAATCTCATAATAGTTTGTTGAAATCAGAAAGTTTGCTTTTCAATATATTATTGAGTTTCAATTTTATGATGCGTGGTTTATATTGCTTATAAATGTTTATTTATGCTTTTAAATTATAGATGGTTCTCAGAGAATTTATTTTAATTCTGCAATATGAAATTAGTTAAAAAATGTTTCTAAAAGTTTTTAGGGAGGATACTTTTGAAAATAGTTTGAATAGAAATATATGAAACTCACTGAGCTTAGTTTTATTGTTTTACAAACAAAGCCTCCCAGGGACAAGGATAGGTGCGAACACTTCAGTTGCAGGGACACTAACCCCAGATTAGTCAAACATTGACATGTGTAGCTGTGAATTTGTAATTATACATGTATGATGTTTATATTTTGAAAACCTATGAAACACTTTGTATATAAATATATGCAACTTTTGGAAAATATATTTATGCGTGACTTGTTTATGAATTTAAAGTTATTTTTTAAACTTAAGCATGTTTGTGGCTATTTGTGAAATGTGAAAATAGGGCCTAAGGCCTGGTAGTTGCGAATTGTTTTGAAATATAAGTGCACAGGTTTTAAATGAAATTTTACAGGGTGGAATTTTTAGAAAAGTAGTTGTTGTGCTGTCGGAATTTTTATAAACTCGGTTTTATAAACGTAATTGTTTTTTTTTTTAAAAAAAAAATTCCACCCATTTCTGTTAGAAAATGAATTTCAAATGAGTTTTCAGTAAATGTAAAAAGGCTTAGTTTCACATAAACCTTTTAGCTGGAGCAGATCTCGATTGGAAGACCACTGTGGGATTGTCGGGCGGGGTGCCTCTAGTGTAAGAGTCAGGGCTAGTCAGTTGGCCTACTTTACAGGGAAAGTTTTCAGAAAATTGTCTTGCCACCGCCATTTATGATTCCATATGATGTTATGTTTTTAGATTTAAATAACGTTTCAAACTAGTTTTTCGAAACCAGAAAACTCGCTTATCAATATGTTATTAAATCTTCGTTTTATGATGCATGATTCATATTACACTACATGCCTATCCATGCATTTAATCCAGAAATGATTTTCAAAAAATATGTTTTCATTTTACCATGTTAAAATTGTCATAAAATCACGTAAAAAGTTTTAGAGAGGCTTATTTTCAAATTTGAGCTTGAATAGGAAAATTATGACACTCATTGAACTCGTTTAGCTCACTTTAGTTTCATGTTTCATAAATAAAACCTCCTCAGAAACAGGTACAAGTGCAAGGACTTCAGTAGCAGGTTCTTCGACCCAAAAGTAGATAGAATCATTCGTGTGCATCTATGATTTTGTGTATTTGTCACAAATGTTGTTTGAAAATTCGTAAAATAGTTTTCATATGTAAATGAATGCATATTTTGTAAATGTATAATTGTATTAGTGCATGACATAGAAATGTTTTGGAATGACATATTGCGTTTCAATTATTTTCATACTAATGGGTTGCTAAATTTAAAATATTGAATTGTATTTCAATTTGAAAGTATGTTTGTAGCTGATTGTGGAAAAGAAAAAGAGGGCCTAATGCCCAGTAGTTGAGAATTGGTTTACTATAAAAGTGTACAAGTTTTTCTGAAAAATTTTGCAAGATGGAAACCTTAGAAAAATAGTTGTCATGCTGCCAAAATTTTTATAAATCATGTTTTGCATTTACACATTTTTAAAGAAAAAGTTGCCACCAATTTTCATTTAAAAAGAAATTTCTAGAAAAATCATAAGGAATCTCTAGTAAAAGTTAACGGCTTAGCTTCAAGGGAATCCTTCCAGTTGGATCCGATATCGACTGGAGGGTCACCATGGGGTTACCGGTGGGCCACCAATCGTACGAAAATAGAAGTGTAGGGATAGGGCCTGTCATAATTAACATATATAATATAAGACTGATAATAAATAAAATTTCAATGATCCATATTCAATCGTATCTAAAATTAATATTAAAATTCCACCTCTTATCATGATAAAATGTAGACATATGTATGGATCCTTTCTATTTACTAATAAAAGCTTACTTTACACCAATCTAGTGCACAAGAAAATCTATCATACGAGGTGGAGGTATTCAACATATACGCGGAGTTAGGGATAACATCTGTCATACATGTGCTGAGTAACTTAATAACTCCTCAAATATCTGTCATACATGTGCTGAGTGACTTTCTAGGACTTACACTTTAGAGGAAAGGGTACAATTTTGGTGTTCTGAAAATATTTTTATTTTTCTTTCTCAAATCTTTTTTGAATATACATGTAATTCTGAATAACAATTTTTCTCAAACAAAAATCAATATTCTTTCTTAAAACATAAAATCATATTATTTTAAAAAAAAATAATTCATTTCCAATAGATAATAAACATTGAAATATAAATAATCAAGATTTAATAAATTAATTTATAATAAAAAAATCTAAGAAATGAATTATTTAACAAATAATTCATTTATAATACTACACAAATAACCAAATCTAAAAATATAGATAAATATAAACAATTAATTCAATTTAAATAAAAGCAATCCACTCATATAATTCATTTGCTCAAATCTAGATCTAAAATGAATTCCCATATGATTTCTCATAATCCTGGATCCATAAAAAATTCACATAAACTCAATTTAGAATTTATCATAAAATTTACTAATTTCCTAGATTCCAAATCTTATTGAAATAAAAATAACTTATCTAGATAAATCAGACACCCAAATATTTTTAATTTTTTTCCTCTTTCTCTTTGGCTCGCTTTTCTCCTCACTGCAATTTTTCTTATTCCTTTGTGTGCTGTCTGGTTCTGTGCTTGTTTATATATAAAAAACTTATATATATACACTAATAACACACTGCATCGCCTCATATATAAATATATATAATCTTCTTCCACTGCTTCTCTTCCTTTCATACCTATCTCTTTCTCAAACTCTCTTATTATTATTATTATTATTATTTTCTTTTGTTATTTAATTGCCTTCAACTTGGCCCAATACTTATCCATTTTTCATGCTTCAATATCCTTTCATGCATGAAATGATTTTTGCTTGTTAAGTCTGTGAGTGATACTTGTCCATTTTTATTAAAATATATGGCCACCAATCTCTTTGGTACTAGCCACTCTCTTGTTTCTTTGATTCGACTTTGTTTTCCATTTGTTTCTTATCTTTAACTCTCTCAATTATATATGTATACATGTGTGTGATTTGATCCCACTCTTTCAATCTCATTTCATTTTACTTTTTGTGCCTTTTATCTCATGTGTTGACTATTACAAGAAACATATGTTTTCTTTTTCTTTGGCTTGTTATTCTATTTCCTTCACTTTTTGTTTTACTGTAGGACTTGATTTCATGTGTTTGATTTGCTTCATATATATATATATATAATATACCGCCTTAATTATTGATCTCATATATATTAAAAAAATAAAACTACTCCCACACATATCAGAGCTCAGACCATACCTACCCTTTTTTTATATATAAAATTTCACCACTTTTTTCTTTCCACAACCACCCCACATTTGTTTATTATTATTATTATTATGTTACTATTATCTTTTTTTTTTTTTAAGAACTTTTTTTTTTTTTTTTTTTTTTTTTTTTTTTTTTTTTTTTTTTTTTTTTTTTTTTTTTTTTATTATTATTATTATTATTGTCAAAAAAATCCAGATTTCATCTGGGTTCGAAGAAGAAGAAGAAGAAGAAGAAGAAGAGAGAGAGAGAGAGAGAGAGAGAGAGAGAGAGAGAGAGACCCTGAATCATTTAGGTTCGTCTTTAGTTTTTTTTTTTCCAATTATTTTTAATTTTTAATTCTTAAGTTTTTTTTTTTTCAAATTGATCTCCATCTTCTACCGTTTGAATTTTTTTTGCCATCATATGCAAATTTTCATTTTGCATTTGTTATTATTATTATTATTATTGTAAAAAAAATCCAGATTTCATCTGGGTTCGAAGAAGAAGAAGAAGAAGAAGAAGAACGAGAGAGAGAGAGAGAGACCCTGAATCATTTAGGTTCGTCTTTAGTTTTTTTTCCAATTATTTTTAATTTTTAATTCTTAAGTTTTTTTTTTTTCAAATTGATCTCCATCGTCTATCTTAAGAAGGACAGTGGAGATCTAAGGAATTTTTTTTTCATTTTTTATTTAATTTTTTAATTTTAATTATTTTTTAAATTTCTTTTTAAAAAATAATTAAAAAGATGAGGACATTTTGATCTTTTTGCCAGTTCTCTAATTAACTTTAACGAAATTTTGTAATGATAGTAGACTAAATTGTAATTAACAACAAAATGAGATTGTGACTGCAATTTTTTTCAAACGGGTCGACTAAATTGTAATTTAGTCTCTTTTTATAGTTATCATTTTGTTTTAGTGATTGGATTTTGAAAGCTTTGGTCTTTTGTTGATATTTTGAACACCTTTTGGACCGCTGGCTAGGTTGAAAAATATTTATTATTAAGTTGAAAAATTCTAATGGCTTATTTTCTTATCGCATTGAAATATTTGCTAGATAATATGTTAGAAAGCAATTCTTTATAGAAAGATGTCAACAAATTTTACAGCTCTTTCTTTTGATTTTGTTTTGTTACACAAAATTATGTTATCTTTTTTCAATGTCAAAATCATTGAATAAAACATTGAAAATGACACATTTAGGGGAGTTGATATGATTAAATGAATTGAACATTCAATAATTGAAGATGGAAGAATCAATGATCTTTTTCTTCTGTAGTTCATATAGTGGATAGACGGAAAATTTGGGCCACAATGGGTTCATATAGCAGAGTACACCAATAAGAGCCAGGTAATCATTTTGTTTCCAATAAAAAAGACCACTGTTTAAAATAACTGATCAAGCAATAAGATGACTTTGTTGATATAAAAATGCAGAGGTGGTAAAAATTACTTTTCATGCACAAATATATTAAATTGAAATTTAGGAATAGGCATAATCAATTCATCTTGAGAAAATTCAAGCTAAATAAGGATTAGCTGAAAGATGTACAAGTTTTCTTCTAGTTTAATGATTTAAACATTTGACCTTTAAGCATTATTTGTCCTACATCCAGTACCCAAAAAAAATTTTAGGGGAGACACATGAATAAAGTCATAAAAACATCAAAAATTAAGAATGTACTAAATATATAAGGGTTTGACTATCTTACTCAATAATTAACCTTACCCCTTAATTAGAGTCCTTAGATTAGTTGTAAGGGTGATTATTAAAACCAATTCAAGGACTTTAATTGAGGGGTAAAGTTAGTAATTGAGTAAGGTATGTAAACCCAATATATAATGTTTTTATTTAAAATAATATTTGATAACACTATATAGTTTAAATAAAATGAAATATACATAATATTTAGGCAAAATAAATAGTCTTATACTTAAAAATCATAATATAATCTTTAAAACAAATAAAAATGGAAAAAAAACAAGTAAAGTTACAATTTTTTGTAATGAGGCTTCATGTCTTAAAATCGTTTCATGACAACTTCTCTATCAATTTTGTCAAAAATAATTTTCTACATATATGTAGGCAAACTATCATTTAACCATGATCTCTCATTTAATTATGTCATTCATGATAGGCTCCTTTCCTTACTAGGCCTGCTGGCCGCCTTACAGTAGCCCTCCAGTGGATATCTGATCCAACTGAAAAGTTCTCGTAAAGCTACGCCGTTTACTTTTAAAAAACTTTCTGTTAATGCAGGAATGTGGGAAAATTTTTATTTTTATTTTGAACGTTTATAAAACGAATTTATAAAAATTTGGGCAGCATAACGGCTGTTTTTCGAACATGCCACCCTGTAAATTTCAAAATTTAACACTTCTATAACAAATATTTCTCCACTACTGGGCCTCAGGCTCTCAAATCGTTTCCACAATCCAACCATAAATATTTTCAATTTAAGATCCGTAATTATACTTCATTATCAATTAACATGACTATATAATTTAATTTTGTAAATACAAGACGCTATATACAACCCAAAATGTAATTTACAAATGTTTTCATCAAAAGTTGAATGTAATGCATGACATACACTTTTAAACATAAACTTATACAGTGATATTATTGCGTCAGGCCACCTACGCGTCCGATGGAGCCTCTTCTGATTGACGGCTCGTTCCTGCACCTGGGGAGGATTTTTATAAAACACGAAAATAGGGTGATGAGTATAAAACTCAGTGAGTGGATAGCTTTTTCAACTAAAATATCCTTTTCTAAAATGTATATATCCTCCCAAAATAATTTGTATACTAAAAATTTTCTTATAACTTTATTAAAATTTATAAACTGTTCTTAATTTCTTGAAACTGGAAATAAATTTCTAATTTAATAAGCTTCACGTATATTAACGTGTTTCTCTCTTTTATCTCGCCAAAGGCAACCCAGGGAAACTTAGCCCTATTGTGATAGAATTTCTCATCGCCACTAGAGCTCGGGAATGCTACTATGCGTAGTTGCAGATGTGGGAAACTCTTGGGGTCGCGATTCCCCTCCCAACATCAGGCAGACCTACACTACCATATACGTGCAGAGGGCGACTCACAGACTCGACTCAACCCCCTAAGTTAGTGACTGACTCTCCCAACCACTCTTGCCATACACGCATACGGTACTTCGGTCGGTAATCTCTGGGGTTAGGGTAAACTAAAGGCATCTAAAATCTTTTCATAATAAAAAGTCTTGCTTTTCTTTTCTTTAATTACTTGAAATAAAACTTTACTTTTTCTAAGGCCGAAGCCTATTATCTATAAATAACTTTAGCATGTATAATTCTCGAGTATAATTACTCAATATACTAAATTACTTTAATACCCAAATGATCATAATTGCAATTTAATAAAATATTCATGCAATTCATATAAAAATATATCACATGCTAAAGTAAATGTAAAATCGCATAATAAACTCTTTTACTAAAACAACAATTAAATAACTCAATTCTCATGTAATAAATTCATAAATACTTTACAAAATAAAACCACTCACAATTTACTTCCAACTACTCCACCACTCCTACAAAACCTCATTTTGATTCTTGAAATTTTCCTACATTTTAATCCAACCAAAATCTTGGTTTAAGATTCATAAATACACTACAATTGCAACTTCATTAAAATTCCATACACCAATACATAACAACACCATATTCTTGACTAGTCTTCCAATCACTTTCTAACCCAAAATTTTTGTATTTAAACTTATTCAAATATCCAACAATTCACTCAATTTAATCCAACACATAAATTGCCAATTGATCACTTAATCTAACTTAATATATATATATATATATATATATATTTAATAAATTCACCACTTTACCATAATTCTATCCAATTTTCTCATATCTAACTCTATTAATTTCTTTAACAACAAATCATTCAAACACCTTATAAACATCATCAAAACACATTAAATTTATTGGATAACAAATTTACTCTCACTCTTAACCTTAACCAACATAATCATCCAAACTTTCCAATTTCCATTTTTCTTGCATTCTTTGGTACAATTCAATTTATTTTCATTCCAAAACATTCTACCCACCATTCAAACATTAAAACCACCATAAACACATGCAAAAACACAAGTGGTCCATACACTAATATTTTTGTCCAACAATTCATTCATTTGATTTTTCTTTTCAAAATTCACCTCAAATTAATATTAATCTTCATATAACTCATCCAAATACCATCCAATTACATAAACTTTTCCAAATGAACCACTTACTAGTATAGATCACAACCAATCCATTTTCTTCATTACCAACTCAAAATCACATCCAAGAGCATCAAACAACCATCAAAAGATCAACCAAAGCCTTAAAATCTAAAATCAATTAAATTCCATCCAATCAAAATACCAAACCCTAACTTACCTTGCTAAAATGGCTCAACCCAAACTCCTTGATGTTTTCCTTCCCTTCCAACATCAAATTGATGATGATCAACCTCTAAACAACTCACAAAATTCATCACATAAATCCCATATCATCAAACTTTAAAAACCCATTCAAAATCACTATCAATTAACATCAAAATAAAACCATTTAACTTACCACTTCTTTGTGATCCTTTATGGTTGATCAAAAGGGTAGAAAGTAGATGAAAAACCCCATGGAACCTTGGCCTCTTCTTCTCCTTCTTCCTCCTTCTCACGGCACCACTCTTTTTCTTTTTCTCTTTCGGTTTTCAACTTCTTTCCCGTTTTTCTCTCTTGTTGACCGAATATCATCACTTGGTTCAGTTCCCTCATGCATTCCTTTATATAGATTAGCTCCCTAATTGTCTAAATTGCCCTTGGAATGACTTTAAAATCACAAAAATACCATTAGTTATGAATAAATTCATTTAATTGGTCCAACCATGCAATCCAATTAATTCACCAATCAACTCCATCCAAATTGGTTTCAATTCAACTAATTACACTTCTTTTTTACTTAAATGTGTCTCTAAAACATTGGTCCATTCAATTTCACATGGATTGTGCTTGTTTGACACTTATCCATTCATGCAACCCTTTAATAATTCATTAACTTAAAATTTAATCCTCAATTAATACTAATAAATTCCAAAAATATTCCATGATCATGCAATACTCTAATTAGGTGTCTTAACCTTCAATTCCATGTTTTGAAAAAAATTCAATCGGTTATAAACTCATTAAAATTCACAACGTTTCCAACGAATGTATTTTTATCAATAAATATTCGGAACCTTTAAAATCTATTTAAACGGACTCATTTTTGCTTCGTTTCAGTTTCTAATAACTCTAATTCTTATTCCGGAGCTTATGATGTCCGGGGTCCATTTTTCAAAAATCACTATTCACATGAATACTATTCATCGAGAAAATTTTATCTCACGAAACTTAAGGAAATCTTTCTTTTCTTGGAAATCACTATTCGCTCGAACATACTATTTACATAAAATCACTATTCATCTGAAAACACTATTTCATCCGAAAATACTGTTTATCTGGAGAATACTATTTCTCCCAGATAAATGAAATTCTGGGTTTTACAATTCAATCCTCATAATATTCATAGAAAAAAAATAATAAATAAATAAATAAAATATTCACTAAAATTGTAAATTACCAATGGATTTTGATGGGCCCCGTTCCTATACCTCTATTCCCGTACGGTCGGTGGCCCATTGGCAACCCCATGGTGGCCCTCAGTGGATATTTAATCCGGTTGGAAGGTTCTCGTGAAGCTAAGCTGTCATATACCTTACCAAAATCCTTTTTGTAAACGAGGACGGGTAGAAACTTTTTCTTTTAATTATACATTCATAAGATAGATTTAATAAAAATTCAGGCAGCATAATGACTATTTTTCTGATAATGTCACCCTGTAAAAATTTCGTTGAAAACTTGTACACTTCTATGGCAAACAAAGTCTCAACTATTGGGGCCTCAGACCCTCTTTTCTTTCCATAACCAATCACAACTTATTTTCAATTTGAACACAAGTTAAATTCATAAATTTGGTAACCCATCGATGTGAAAATAACTAGAATATAACATATCATTTAAAACATTTCTATGTCATGCATCAATATAGTCACATATTTACAAAAATATATGTTAATTTACATAAGACAATTTTTATACAGATTTTCAATTTTTTTTTTTTATATACAAATATACATAAATCACAGAGGCACACTACAAAATTCATCTACTCTTGGATCGGAGTCCCCACTAATGATATCCCTGCACCTGTACTTGTCCCCGACGAGGTTTTACTTATAAAACATAAACTAAAGTGAGTTATACAAGCTTAGTAAGTGTCGTATCGTCTTAAATTAAACTATGTTTATTAAAATAGCCTCCCTAAAACTTAAAATCAATTTGTTTGTGATTTCGTAAAACCAACATAAGCTTTTTAAAACCCTTATTAGAAATAATGTATGAATGACATTTCATATCAATATGAATCGTACTGCATGAAATTGAAATACAATAACATGTTGAAAGGAAATTTTCTAATTTTTGAAAATTATTTTAAGATGCTTTTCAAATCTGGAAACATAATAATCATATAAATTCATCTTCTGTTGTATATTATAAAATGAGGGCCATGCATACTTTACGAAAAAATTATTCGTGAAAGGAGCCAACACTAATGCTTGAATACTGTATAGTACCCTAGGTATGGATCAGCCCAGATTTGGCCAGCCAGGCCTTGTGCCCTGGCCCCGACGCTGTCCTAACCGATGAGAGCAAAATTTACCCTCGTTCATGTAGAAGCTAGCTATTTTATATACCCAGTTCATGTATGGACGACGCACTAAACAAGACTAACATATATGACACTGTCCCTCCTATTGTTAGTTATAGACACCCCCGACACTACCCATGCACGATTTGGGTACGTTGATTGGTAACATATATCTAGGTAGGACGAACCACCATCCACAGTGGGTAATAATTAGTATCACAGGCTTGGAAAATATTTCCATACGTATTTCTTTTCATCATATAATTTTGTATCTCAAACGATAAAATTTCATAATTCAATTAACTTTTTATAAGCTCATGCGATAGGCTTTCATACTAAATTCATTTATTATGAAAATTAACTTTTCATCATTTGAAATATAATGTTGATTTCAACATATAAAATCATTGGAACCAGGAATAAAAGCAATTCAAAATAATTGAGTAGGACACTCACCTATTTTTAGCTAATGATAAATTCGATTCCAATTTCCTTCGTTGCAATACACCTACACATGATTATATTCTATATTTAGACGACGTTACAACCAAGATTATTCGTGTTGATTTCTTATTCAAAATCTCTAACATATAAGTACACCAAATCCTTCAATCAATGCTTAAATTTGCATTTAAACATTAATTCGAATTCTCGAACCATTCTACTTCCATATTAATCGAACTCTCTACATGTTCTTACATTACCCATTTGATTAAATTCTTGTCACCAAACCATGCTCAAACACATGAATTTTAGTGGCAATCAAGTTAACTTTTAATAAACTCAAAATCTAATAACACTAGTATGCATTTTGGCCATGGATTACACTACATGACATCCAATGCATACTTTTAAAAATTTTATATTATTTTCATCATTAACATAGTTCAATTAACCATTCAACACCTTCAAAAACAATCATCCACTACTCCATCCTACTTAGGCCGAATACATGTTAAAGTGCCACATCCAATTTTGTTTTTCATTTTAGCTTTCCAACTTGATAATTTTTGTTATTTTTGCATGAATGAAGTTACTCAAATATTTCCAACAACATTGAAACCACATAAACCTAGCTTGATCTTGACTTCATCCAACATAGCACCAAAATCTTCTTCAAGTTTTCCATGTGAAATCACACTCAAATCACATAAATTTTCATAACAATGAAACTAATATATTACACAACACCCAATTGAATTTAAATCAAACTTTCATCTAAACTAGTAAGCTCATCCATTCCTCTTGCAACCCTAACTTTGCTCTCTCACTAATTTGAAGCTTAAATCTTCTAATTGCAAGCATAGAAATCTCAATAAAATTACTCACACCTCATTTAGAACTTTAATCAAACAACTCACATGCAAATCACATAAAAACCACATGTAAAAGTCCGTAAAACAACAATCTTACCACCCAAAACTCACTTGATTTTGCTCAATCCTCTTCTTAAGCTTGTAGATGGCCTTTGGATGACTTGAAATTCACTTTAAATGGCTTGATATTAGCTGAAGAATGGCTGCTGCCCCTGGATTTATTTCTGCCGACCTGCACCCTTTTCTCCTCTCTATTTCTCTTTTGATTTCTCTTGTAATACATCAACTATATATAGGTTTTTGGTTGGGTTACAAATGCCCTTAATGGTCATTAATTTTACAAGCTTGCCATGGCTAATTGCCCTCAAACTAACTTAGAATTTACTAACTTGCCATTAGTTACAATCCAAGACATTTGATTGGTCAAAAATTTAAAACTAGTTCAATTCTAACTAGGTCCTTTCCATTGTAATCAATTGTCTTTAAAATCACAATTTTGCCATCCTTATCTCTACCTTCTCTCTTAGTTTTGAAATTCCCAAAATGCTCTTATATATATTTCAACTAGTATATTCAATTAGGCCTCTTTTTCATAATTTCTTTGTCACCGTTTTCATATTTAATTCTAGTCGATCCTCATATTACTTTTCCTATTCAAATTTATTTTCAATATATCCGGAGGTGCTACTAGAATTCGGTTATGCATCTGGATACTTCAAATTGCTTTGTTATTCCATAGATAAAAGAAATTTTACACTGTACATACACAGTATTACAATCAAGAGGGAATATTACAGATTTTGTATAGTACATAAAATGTAGAAGTAAATAGTCCTTATATATGATTGAATTAAAATAAAAAAATTGAAAAAAAGAAAATATTAATTAATTAATAATAGCAAAAATATTAGAAATAGAAAAATTAGGTCTAGTAAAAATAATAAAAATGGTAGGAAGTTAATTATATTAGAAATAGTAAAAATAATTATTGAGTTAAAAAATTAATGAACAACTAGAAAAAAGAAAGAAGGATAAAAAGTTTCTACACCTTTTAAACAAGATAAGGGAAACAACTTTTAAAATAAAATAATAATAATAATAACGGTTGGACTGTTTTGACTATTATTTTCAAAATCAGGGGTTGTTTTGACCAGCCCCATTCCTATATCCCTATTTCTATACTATCGGTGGCCCGCTGGCAACCTCATGCTGGCGCTTCAGAGGATATCTAATTTGTCTGAAAGATTCCTGTAAAGCTAAACCGTTTTTCTCTATTGTAAATATTTTTAGAAATCTCTTTTGGAAACGGGAACGAGTGGTAAATTTTTTTCATTTGATCATACATTTTATAAAATATATTTAATAAAAATTTGAGCAGCATAACGACTGTTTTTCTAAATATGCCACCCTGTAACAAATTACAGAAAATTCTATACATTTCTAAAAGCAAACATTTTCTCAACTTCTAGGCCTCATACCCTTCTCATTTCAAAACCACATGAAACCATAAACATACATTCAAATTCAAAGACAATGTAAAAACCATTCACATGTCATGCATATATATATTTATACATTTTCCAAAATATATACAAATGAGTATATATGTCTATACAATTTTACAAACATTCAAATTTTCAAAAGCATTTATAACAATTATACATAAACACAGCAGCACAACAACTCAGTCCATCTACTTTCGGCTCAGAGTTCCTGCTACGGACACATCAGTACCTATACTTGTCCATAGGAAGGTTTTGTTTATAAAACATAAAATGTAGGGTCAACTAAACAAGTTCAGTAAGTGTCATAAAATCTCTATCCTGATTTTACTTTTAAAATAAACCTCCCTAAAACATCTTAAACATATTTGTAAACTTTTCAATATTAAGGAATTAAAATTGGTTTTCCTGAAAACCAATCGTTGAGTTTAAATGTTTTAATAAACTTTCATTATAAATATAAGTCATTCTTTATAAATCTAAATTCGGAAAACCATTTAAAATGCTTTTAAGCTTCTTGCTGTAAAACATAAATAGTGGCGGCAATAAATCTTTTAGAAAATCTCTATATGAAAATAGGTCAATCACTGTTTATCTATATCACATGGTGCCCTAGGTACGAGCAGAATGTACCATCTCTCAGGCCTCCACGGAAGTTACTTTTTCTTCGGCCTCCTGTCCGGTAAGGCACTAGTTATAATATACACTAATTTGTTCATGGACGACATATTGGCTGGACTAAATGACTTAGTCCCTTCCATTGTTAGTGACGGACACTCCATGACACAACCATGCACGGGTTCGAGTACTCTGACCTGAAAACTCTTGGAATCTCTCGGTGGGACAACCTTTTTATATAACGGGTTGGTCCATCCCTACTCTTGGGCCTCGACCTCGACCTTAACCATTATGGATTCGGATGCAATCGCCCGGCTACCCCCTTTCTTGGGTCTTTCTTAGGCCTTGACCCTTAAGGATTTAGGTAGCAGGTATTGTCCCTTGATCTATCTTTAACTTTATCATATATGGAATACTTATCAGGAGTACCATAGGTTTATAAAACATTTCTATTTCAATTGCTTTTCTTTTATATCACAATTCGCACTTCATAAAAACTTTCTGAAATCAATCAGGAGGTTTCATATAAGTCTATTTATTTTAAAATTGATTTCAAACATATCAATGCAATATCTTTAAACATAAAAGATAAAATCAATGGACAGAAATAAAATAATTTTAAAGCATTTCGAAGGGACACTCATCTATTTCTTTAACTCGTCTCACTATAGCGCGCAATTTAGACTTTTCTTTATTTCTCGTCACCAACATATTTTTGTATTCTAGTTTTAGAAAGCATCATAACTAAAAATTCAACCATTTATATTTACTTCTAATAGTCTTTCTTTCAATTTCAATTTAATCCTATCATTCACATATAATTCTTAAAATCATTCAAATCATCCATAAACAACTTTCCATCACAACAAACACATTAATGTCAAAACATAGCAGCTTATTACACCAAGTTTTCACTTCTCATTACAACACCAATCCTCAACATTTTATCACATAAACATGCATGAAAATCATTCAAACACCTTAACTCAAAATGAAGTTTTAAGGGTTCGCCTTGGCCGAATATTTCATGCATCATAAATCCAACATTTGCTCAATCTTTACACTTAAATTTACACTACAAATTGATTACATAACAAAACAATTAACCACAATTTGGACTGTCTTGGCCGAATGTGTGCCATCATTCACAC
Organism: Litchi chinensis; assembly: GCA_019925255.1. Lineage (NCBI taxonomy): Eukaryota > Viridiplantae > Streptophyta > Magnoliopsida > Sapindales > Sapindaceae > Litchi > Litchi chinensis. Next base: position 34,745,455 of record CM034462.1, on the reverse strand, counting down.
CATCATTTCAAACCTATTTTTCTCACCATAATCACATTCTAATGCATTTATTATAATGTGTAATCAAGCCAACTTCACCAAAACATTACATTTATACTCTAATGCTAGTTTGGCCATGGACTACCCCTTTTTCCATCCAATCAATTTCTTTCAATTTCCATGCCAAATTCATCACTAGAACAACCCATGAATCATGCCAAAACAATCAAAAACAATCATCCATTTAACTTGGATCATCATGGCCTAATACAAGCAAACTTGTTCATCATGCTTTTGATTTTCATTTCAGTAATTCCACATGACAATCTAGCTCATTTCATGCATAATTTTCATACAAGCACATCTAACACAACTTGAATCACACACACCCTTCTTTAGTCGTGACCTATACCTATCATATCATCAAACTTTCTTCAAGTTTCTCACTTGAAATTCAATCAAGTTCACACTAAATCAACATGGCAGCGAACTAACATTCAAAACCACATTAATCACACTTTAAATCACAAGGTTAACTTGGTTAGTTTGCTTACCAATTGGTCTTTGACCACTTGCTTTGATTTCCTTCAAGATTGAACCTGTAAAACTCTAAACTCATGCATAAAAATTCCATAGAACCACAAACAGCCCTTTGATAGCTTTGAATCAAATTTTTCACATAATAACATCATGAAAACTTAAACTTTTTCACTTGAAAACCACTTATCCTTATTGGATATCACCCCTAGCCTTGTTCTCCACCTTCTGAGGGCTTGAAATCCACTCAAAAATGGCTTGAAACCTTGAAGAACAGCTGCTGCTCCAGGTTTGCTCTATTTCTGTCGAACTCCCCTGTAGTTTTCTCTCTTTTTATCGACTGCCGACCTGCATCCCTTCTCTCCCAAAATCTAGTCACTTCTTCACTTATATAGACTTTAATGCCCTTAACAAATTACCCCTCCAGTTTGGCATTTAATTACAATTTATGCCATCCATTTAAATTGTCCATTTTGCCTTCAATTTCTCTACACTTATACACTCAAAAATTTTTAATTCTAATGCCCTTGTATAGTCTCTAATTCACTCATTTAATCATGCCCTTCTCATGAAAATTCCTTTATCACTAATTTCATCATACACTTTAATAATTCATCACATCACTTTTCAGATTCGAATTTATTTCCAATCCATTCAAAAATTTCATCAGAACTCCATTATATATATGAAAAATTTTACGATTTTATTATTTCATAAATGAGGACATTTTAGTAAATTGCATTTACAATGTTTATACAACTCATCTATAGTACTAGATTCGGAAAAGGGATATCACATGTTTGATATTATTTTCAATTCCAAGGGATAAATTTATAATAATCTTATATATAGTGATTCTATCATTAGTACTTTCTAACTTTAAAAAGTTAGGATGATCCAATCAAATTCATCCACTACATTTGAATAAAATAGGAGATAGTTCTAAAAGAGAAAATGAAATGGATGAATTTGATTTGTTTGTCCTAATTACTTAAAGTTAAAAGACACTGATGATAGAATTACTCTATATATATATATTTTTTATCCACTTTTAATTTTTATCTATAAAGATCTCATTATTGAATTGCATGGTAAATAAAACTAGCATACTAACCCAGATAATTGCTTTGACGTTGTTGTCACTTAGGGAAACTTCATGATCTCCATTCAGCTGCAGTTTCAAGAGAACATCAATCAAATCTCCCTTTGCTTCTCCTTTAGTACTTTTTGTTCCCACCCTTCTCTGTTTATGCTCATCAAGGATGTTTTGCAATATTTGATCAACCTTTCAATGCAGGTTCTCAAGTTTTGACTTTATTCCACTAATAACTTAAATCAGTACAATAGAAAGGTACAGATTAGCCATGCAAAAACTTGGATCTATCTTTCTGAATTTCACAACAAATGATATGAACCCTTCCATACCTTTGCATTTGTTGCCAAAAGTTACCCTTGATGTCATACCATAGGTCAGCATGGAAACTTTCTCACTAAGATTGACTAGTGATCCCTTACATGCATGTATTTCTTTAATGAGATTTGACACTTTTTGCTCCCTAATTAAATCGAATGATTGAACCTTTTTTGTACTCAGGAGCTCTATTGTGCAAAATTTTCGCAACTGTCTCTAATAATTGTCATATGGTGCAAAAGCAATGTTTGTACAATCGTAAGACATCTTCTTAAAAGAAAAAACCGATGGCCTGTCAGCAAAGATTAAGCCATTAGTTTTTAGAACCTCTTTAGTAATCCCTGGTGAAAAAACTACGACCGTGGAAGTTTAACCAAGCTGTAGGTGCATTAAGGGTCCATGTTTCCTAGCCAAGTCTTATAGGCGGTGATGGAGTAATGAACCAACAAACTGGTGTAGGCTTCCTATAAGGGGCAGCTTCTGTGGCCCTGGAGGCATGTTTGGGCTCAATTTTTTGGCTTTTGATCGTTGTGCTATCTTGACAACCATATGCAAGCAAATGAAGAAAGTAAAGATGAGGGTCCAAGAAGGTAACTGAAGCAGAAACTCCATAAGGTTGATGGAAAATTTTGGTAAGTGCCTTTAGCTTGTTAGGAGGAAGATTTATAAGATGATACAATAATATAGAGTTGACATGTTTGACAAAAATGAGAAACTTCAAAAAGCTAACTTTCATTATTGGAATCATAGAGTAATGTATTTGGCTGATATCTCAGAAATTGCATCCTTAATTGTCTTTCATAAATTTGAAATGATGGAAAATTTGTTTGGACAATATTATGCTTATCTTTTAATTATGCAACAATAAATGCTATTCTGCTAATGACAAGTCAGTCCCAGTTGAAACGAAATGCTCTTTTTTTCTGGTGAAAGTCGTTGCCACTTAGCTAAAGATTGAAATATCTTCACAAGTGGATAAGAGTTATTATCATTTTTCCCTTGATGATTAATGAATCATCATTTTTTCCCTTAATGATTTTAAAAAGGTCAAGAGAGCTTCTTAAAATAGTATTAATTCAAGTCAAAAAAAGGGGGTAAATGATGTTTCTTGAATCCATAGGGCACTACTACAATATGGTTCAAAGACATCGGTTATTTTATATGCTTTACATCGGTTTTATTCAATTTTGTAACCGTTGTCTATTTGAGTGATGTGGAAAAAACACAACAAAGACATCGGTTATAAACCGATTTGCATTATTCTAAAACATATCGGTTATATTTAAAATTAATGTCATATATAAGCTAATAGACATCAGTTTTATATTAAAACCGATGTTTTTAGTACAAACAGAAAAAATCAAATCAATTTATTTGTTTAATTATTTATTTATATTTCATTTATTTTTGATGTAGTCACAAAATTATATTTTTCATCTAGCTTATTATAAATCATAAATTCTTAAATATTGAAAATACATTAACGAGTCTCATCTCCATTAGACTAATAACACAAATTTAATAATGCAATTAGTACAAAACTCCAAAATGAGTCTCATTTCCATTAGAATAATAAAACATTTAATAATACAACCAGTATATAAGTCCCCAATGACCTACTAAATATAGTAATTTCCAAAACAAAAAGAAAAAATATATATCTTAGAATTAATATTTATTTTTACATTTACAAAATATTCACCAACCATTCGAACCTATTAGCGTCACAAAAGTCAATATCTTCTTGATTCTCCTTTCAAGCAATTTGTTTGATAAACGTCAAACTATATCAAAACTATTATACATTGTTAAATAATTGAGAAATATTAACTCATCAAAATAAACCTTAACGACACATTTGACAAGCCACTTGGTGGACATGTGGGCATTATTAACAAGATATTTATATAACAAAAACACACTCAAACATAATATCAAAATCATATGAACTCATGGAATGATTGAACCCACTCAATCCATAAAAAGTCAATATGTAAGCAAGCACAATAATTTAGCTTCTGTATATCAAATATCTTATGAACAAAGCACACGAAAGATATTGGAAACCATGAAACCAATAAGTTTTGAAAATATAATTTTGTTTTATTAACAAAACACGCAACCAAGTTTTAGCAATTTCTTAAAAATTTAATATACTAGAATTAAAAATTACCTCTTCTAAAGATTAATCAAGTAGAAAGCATCCTAAACCTACATCAAATCAACAAAGTTACAAATGCATCAAGCCAAAAAATTAAGAAAAATCAATACTTTGTGAAGACAAATTTTAAGAATTGAAGAAGGAAGAAAAGACTCTGTATAGAGGGCATGTTTAAAAATGAAGTTGTTGCACTAAGTGGGTGTGTGGGTGAAAATGTGTTTAGGGTTTGGATTTATAGCCCATTTTATACCAAAGATAAGGTAGGGGTGAGCGCTTTCAAATTTGGGTTGGGTTGATTGGAAGTCTTCCAACCCAATCAGGTTCGGATTAAAAAATTTTCAACCCAACCCAACCCAACCCAATCTAAAAAATTCTTCAACCCAATAATAATCAAGTTGTGTTGATTGGGTTGACATCAGAACCTCATGCACAACTAGCTAGCACCCACAATTGTATATCTATTATTAATTTATTTTATTAGACAAAGAGTGGTGTAATTGCATATCTACACAGAGAAGATTGTTTATTATTTAAATAAAGGCATTTTTGGCTCTTACGCAAGTTAGGCTAGGAGAAATTATAAAACCGCTTTTCCTTTGATTTTGTAAAGAAAATTCCATGTATTGCAATTCTAAACTAAAAAAGGACCACATATATAGAAGAAAATTGTAATAATCAATTGGATCTTCAAGTCAAACTAACGAAACAAAGCACTGGCATAAAGCATTTTTCATAATTTCATAATCGAGTCAGCTAAGTATGTTACCTTAGCAATCTTTCATAGTTCAAGCGAAGGATCAACAATAGTTGAAGTAGTGCCAATCTACAAGTATACATGCAAGGTTCATTCGGTCAATCAATATTCTAATTATAAAACACGCATGCAAAAATACTAGACATATGAGCACTTATTAAGGAACAAAATTGTAGAGTGATTGGAAAGAAGCCGGTTCACTATATTTTAGTCAATTAAAGCAACAATATCTTATAATCCAATATCCTTATCTGCATTAGAAAAGAAGAATCCAAAAGCAATCATATCTTGTTTTTATTTGTGCAAGCATCATCCATGTTGTCACTAAACTCTATGTCCTCCAACATAAGTTAAATCTCTATGACTTGAATATAATAATGAATTCACTTATTGGAAATAACACAGAAAAAATTAGTTATTCAAAATCAAGCATCTTATAGCACTTTTACCAATTAATTATTTGAGTAAGGTACCCAAAGGAAAGGTATAATACGAAAAAACCATTAATACTAAATCACTTACTGTGGCACATAAAAAGAAGGCTATCAATCCAATGTCAAGGTCATGAGAGATTGCTTAAGTAAGTAAATCTAGGGAAATAGAGTAATTAGTAGAAGAGTATGTTTTAGCAACTTGTCTCAGGTTAAATTCCACCAATCTGCCATTAAAACATAAACACCATAATACAATAAAAAGGCATAAAATATTAGGAAAATGAATTTTAACATAGCAAAGGTGCATCCTGCTGCAAAATTTGTTATCTTAGCTATAACAGTAACTGTTGATCTTTGGTTAAAACATAAAAGGAAAGAACAAAACTCATGAGCACAACATGCTTTTAGAGGACTAACTAGACAAACGAATGAAGCCAATTTCTATACAATATGGTTAAGCCCTAACTGACTTGTGAAAAGGGCACTGCAATCCATAATGAAAGATGTTTACAAACCAAGGATGAATATATACTTGGGATTAAAAATCAGTGTTAGAATACATTTATATGACAATTAGAATTCTAATTCGTGCACAATAGCTGGTATAAATTAGAATTCAAACAAGAAAAGCAGCACAACATGCATAACAAATACAGTGAAAAATAACAATGGATGCCACAAATAATAATATTAAATATTTGAACCTACAAATAATAATCAATCCTATCCAACATTAAAAGAAAAAATCACACACACTGACTTCCAACTCTGTAGTCTACACCTCCACACATATTAAAAGATTTAATATTAAATATCTTCAAATTTCGGCATCCACAATAGTCCACTAATATATACAAGCATCATACACCCTCACACAGTCACTTACACACACATCCGTGAAATCAAATGACATTTATTTAAATTAAATATATTGTGATTGGTGTGCGACTGACAGTGTGATGCAATCCAAAATCGTCACAAAAAGACTTCAAGCTTGGTCCAAAACTTCTCTAGAACATTTAAACGGTTTCCAAATTATTAGTGAATGTCAAATTCACAACATTTAACTACTTGAAGCATAGCTGACTAATCAATCATCTGTCACATTCTTTTACTCCCAAATAACAAATCTACACCAATGTATCATCTGAAACAACCAGTCAAATTCAACATCATATAATGATAACTAAAATTAAAAGTTCATTTAATTGGAAAGACAAGCTATTCACAAGGATCAATTAAGCCAGCATATCAAATTAAATAAAGAGAAATGAATATATTGAGAAATGGATCTCATTTAAAAGAATAAACAAACACATGAATAAATCGTTCTAGTAAAGTTTGATTGGGTTAACAGAGGGTGACTCAAGTCTCATTGTTTACATGTCATGTCTCATGGTTTCCATGACATGTTATTGTCAAAAACAAACAAAATCAAATTTAAAATGAAATTGCAGCTTCGAAAAACAAACAAAACCAAAGCAAAAATGAAGATGCAGCTCTGAAAAACCAAAAATACAAAGCAAACACAAAAGTTGCAGCTATGGACAACAAATAGAAACTGTGCAGTGCATCTATGATCCATGAAAAAGATTAACAAGGCAAGATCACAAATCAAATAACAGTGAACTATCATGAAACTGTGCCATTTGTCTCAGATGTAACCACATGGGCTCTTGGAACACATTTCTCTCTCTCTCAATCACAACAAAGCTTAGAACTTTTAAACAGAATTGAAGCAACCAAGAATATACTTATTTTTTCCTCGCTCTAACAACTTCAAGTTTGATAAATTACTCAGAAAATAAACAAATCCATTAACATAATGAGAACCTAATTAGTTAACAGAGATAAATCATGAACACCCGAAAAACCCAAACATCTCAAAACAAAATTTGCAACTATGAAATAGCAACTCAAAAGAATAAACAAAATGAAAGAAAAACAAAGTTGCAACTACGAAAAACAAACAAATTCTTAGTAAAAGTGAAACTGAAAAGAGAAGAACTAACAATGGTTGGGTTGAAATGGGGTTGCGAGCTTCGACAGTTTAGAGAGATTGGGTTTGGGTGTCAGGTGGCCCTCCTGCTCGCCGCTCCTCGTCAGTTCTTTATGTTCTCAGATCGGGTACTTTAGGATCGGGTATAGCTGGTGTCGAGTTGAATCGGGTCGCGAGTTTTGGGTCTCCTTCTTGCTTGCCGCTCCTCGTCGCCCCTTGCCGGTCGTCTATTACCGGTCATCACTCATCATGGGTAGCTCGTAGAGAGTTGGTTGTGGGTCGTGGAGAGTTGCTCCTCATCAGTAGCTCGTAGTTGCTCATCGAAGTCACTAATCGCCGGTCTATGTTGTTGGCCGTCATATGTTGGTTGTGGGTGATGGTGGCCATCGCTCGTCACCAGTGAGTAGTGAGAAATGGTGTTTGGTGATCGAGTGAAATGGGGCTGAGTGTTTGGTGAATGTAATGGCGAGTGGTTTGTGTTTTAAATAGAGAGGTAAAGTTTAATAATTACTTTTAGTAATGTAAAATAAATCCATATGGGTTTATATAATAACCGATTTCTTTTTAAACCACGAAAATTTAAGATATCAATTTTTTATAAACCGATCTCTTCAAACTTTCATAATATCGGTTTTTTAAAAACCGAAATCTTGTTAATGATGTCTTTTAACATTTTTGTAGTAGTGGGGGGAAAATAACAATTTATTAATCATCTGAGGAGGAAAATAATAGTAACTATTTTCTAAATTGGCATCTGACATCATTGGTTAGGCATTTATAAGAACGTATAAGAGATTAAACATTAAATATACGGTCTGAATTTACTCTTACAATAAAGGGTCCGAATTTACTCTCACAATAAAGGGAAAAAATTGTTTGCACGCCAAAAGTAAATGAAAATAATGTGGCAAGCGATTTGTGCTTATCTCCACATCATCTTGTGAACTAAATAAAAATAACACATCACTTGTCACATTATCATTCCAAAATTATATTATGATTCATTACTTATAAAAAATATAGATAATTTTGGTAAGTGTTTTTAGCCTCTTAGCAAGAAAATAAATAAGAATGCACTTATGGATTGTGTTTTGGAAAAAAATATCGTGTCATCGATGTCAAAGAATATGACATAGATATCATTTAATAGACAATTAAATTGAAAAATCGTTCTTCAATGCTTCCATGCATTTCCATTTAATATCTCCATATATTTCCATATTTTCCATTTAATGCTTCCATTTTCTTTTTCTTTTTTTTACTTTTAATTAAATTTAAAAATGAGAATTAAATAATTATTGATTTATTGACATAACTATCCAACACACTCTCTAAAAATAGACAATAATATTGACAATGTGTATTGCCCGAATCTAATTAGATCTAGTAAAATATTTTTTTTTTCATTGAATAAGTATAAATAAAGTTTATATGAATAAGTCAAGGGGCTCAATTAGAAATTTTCAATTTAAAGAGCCCAATTGGAGTGATGGAAAAACAAATATAGCTCAATTAATTAGTATGAAGCCCAAAATTTAAGTAAACCCAAATTTGGAATTAGTAGAGTCCATGCCTTTTACTAAAGGCACCCATTGGTGTAAAAAAGAAAAAAATGTATATAGATATACAAAAAGGTGTAAAATTCAAGTGACATGGGAATGAAAGAGTAAGAAGACAAGCTTTGGTGTTAAGGTCAACGCATGAGACAAAATGAGGGGAAAAAATAAAGATGAAATCAATTGAGAGAGATGTGTGAGACAGGTCACAACCATAAAGCAATCCAAATAAATGTAAAAAAAAGGGATAAGATAAGAACAAGAAGGAAGAGATAAGAAAAGTCAAATGATAAAGTTGAGACAAATATTGAGTGCCAGTTGGATGAATTTGTTATGCAAAAGAGAGATGCAAAGTGGTGTGTGAGGGGGTCGGGCACTTGAGAGCTAAAATATATTTTGATTTCCAATGAAAAGCACATTTCACACATACACGTAACCGACTTACATAACATTTCAAAGGAGGAATTGGAAAAAAGTGAGGGGGATTTCGACCATGTGCTTATGTGTGTATGTGTGTATTAGTTTTTTTTTTTTTTTTTTCAATTGAAAAACACAATGTACACACACACTCAACCGACATAACATAGCAAAAGAAAACAAAAGAAAAGAAAAGAAGAGGAAGAAGCAAACCGGGCAAGGAGAAGCCAAGAGGAAAAAGAAAGAAAAAAAATAGGAGAAAAAATCTGTATGAGTGATCCAGATATTTAGGTATTCGATTTATCCAAAGAAGTGATTTTTTATTTCAATGAGATTTGGATCCCATAAAATTAGTTAATTTTTTTATAAGTTCTAAATTAAGTTTTATGTAATTTTAGGGTAGATTCAGGATTATGAGAAATCAAATGAGAATCCGTTTTAAATCTAGATTTAAGTAAAAAAGTTATGTGAGTAGATAGTTTTATTTTTAATTAAATTGATTGAGTTATGTTTATTTATATTTCAAATTTTATTATTGTAAGACCTCAATCCAACTGAATCTAAAAGATTAATTGAAACTTATGTTATTATTATTAATTTAGTACAACCCAAGGTTTAGATATAAATGGATATATGAGTAAATATTCAAATTTTGGACAATTTTAAAAGAAATCAAGAAAACTAGGTGCAAAAGGAAAATGATCATAAAAAAGGTGAGAGCTAAAATGTAAAAAAATGCAAGGCAAAAGGTTGAGAAAATTTGGTGGGCCGTGCATGGTGTGAGGGCCTCTCTTCCTTATACAACTAGGCAGCCAGCCTAGCAACCCTACAATGGCCTTCCAGTCAAGATCTGCTCTGGCTGAAAAGTTCCTGTAAACCTAAGCCTCTTTCTTCTTCTAAAAACCTTTTTAAAGCTCTTCAAATTTTTGTTTTCAAATGGAAACGGGTGGAAACTTTTTACTTTTTAAAAAGTATTTACAAAATAAGGTTTACAAAATATCGGTAGCATGACGGCTGTTTTTCTGAAAATTTCACTCTGTAAAAACATGATCGACAACCTGTGCACTTCAAAAATCACACAATCTCAACTTCCGAGCCTTAGACCTTCTTTCATTTTCACAATCAATCACAAACATGATTTCAATTCAAAGATAATTTGAAATTCATTGAACTTAAATAAAACATTGTGCACACATAGTTTTAAAACACAATACAAAGGCATAAATGTATATCTTCCAAAATAATGTTTACAAACATGAATCATGTCTCAAAAGTTATAAATGTACATGGTATTTCCAAAAACAAACCAGTGCAGTAGTGTTGTATCTTCAGTCCACTTGCACGTTCGACGAAGCTCCTTTTGATTGCTTACTCACACTTGTACCTGGGGAGGGTTTTTATAAAAATAACAAGACCTGACCCGGATTCCCTCTAATGAACCCGACGGTCTTGCCGAGCACCCCACGAGACCCTTCTGAAGTCTAACTATTAAGACCCAAAATGATATCGTGGAGCGGACCCATATTGATAAGTAACTTTGCTAAACAAGAAAACCATCTATCTTAAAATTTCTTCTCAACATTTATACCAATCATGTTGTGATTAAAAACATTATCATGAATATGCAAAGATCTAAAATAGGCATGTTGTCATGGTTATATAAAAATTCTACAAAATATTATTCAAATTTTAAAATATGCACGATAACATAATTGATAATAACATTAGAAGTACAGTGTTCACAAAAGAAACAATGCAACGTCGTCAGTCATCTGACCTACCTAGCCTGATCGCGGCGGACTGATACCCTGATTCTTTGCTCCTGCACCTGGGAGGTTTTGTAACATAGAACCAAAAATAATTGTAAGATATAAAGTCTAATGAGTGCAAGGATTTGATTAAACTATGTTTTATAAAATACCTCCTCAAAACATTTTTCTTTAAAAAGAATTTGTTTTCGAAAACTTGGGTTTTATAAATTTTCTTTAGGAATTCAAAAGCTTTTTTAAAAATAATTTCTTTCTGAAATCTGTTTTTCAATGGTATGTTGCTCTTACTAAAATCTGTACTAATGGGGAACTCAAGGAAAGCTACAACCATATGAACGGATAGACCAGCTCCGCTCAGTGTGGGGGGTCATGTGGCGGAATAGCTATCATTGCACACCATGACAAAGCTACAAAGACACCCTACTAGTGAGTGACAGAACTATCATCATACACTGTAAGCGAGACAATACCTCACGGTGTAGAAGGTGACTCAACAGACATGACAGACTCTATCCCTCCGATGTTAGCGGGACTAACCCTCCCAACACTTGCCTTACACTGTGGAGTATACCGACCGGGTCTAATGCTAGAAGGTCTCTCAATCAATAAGCTTGGGTCGTTCGATTAGTCCTTGAAAATCTTTACTCTTTTTTTTTTTTTACTCTTCTATATTTCAAGTAAGCTAACCTTTTATGCTAAACATGAACTGTTGATGAGCTAAAAATAATTTATAAGAATTTATATAATAATTACAGAAAAATCTGAAAAGTATTTAACATAAAGAAAATCTTTTCACACTCACTGCTTGTTATCCTATTCACTTGCGCCAATGTTTTCGCAACCTTCTCAGCGACCTCCTTTCAGCTTGCTGCCACCTACACTTATTCAAAAACGAAACCTTCACTTAGCTAGTTAAATTATTATCTCTAACTCCTAATTCATACGAGCTGCTAAGGACTGTAATACTGTCAGTCCAGCTCGAGCTGTGAACTCACTCCAGCTCGCCCCTCAACGAGCTCCTACCTCGCTCAGCACAACCCGAACTAAGGGCACCCACCTTCAACGAGCTCGCTCAGCTCACTCCCTTAGCGAGCTAAGAGCTTTTTCTAGCTCAGGCCGCTCCTCATACCTCTCAGCTCGCCCTTGCAAGCTACAGCCTTAGGCTAGCTCAGCCAAGCATCCTTGATGAGCTGCGACCTCACTCAGCTCCTTTTGCGAGCTCACATTCCAGTCTAGTCTAGACAGGCGAGGTGGAGAGCAACAGGCATAGCCCAGCTCGCTCCCCAGTCGACCATCTTAACCAGCTGAACGCACTAAGGGCCGGGCCTTCTTCAGCTTGTACCTCACGAGCTTCTGCCCTGACTCACGCATGCCTACTCCTAACACTCCTTTCTTTAGACTTACATTTTACATTACCATAAATACATCTCGACCTCATTTCACACATACAAAATAAATCAACATATCATTAGTTCGCTAATTTATCAGGTCGCGACCTCATCAGGTTCAGCGACAGAAACTGAATCATCCCAAATCAAAATCAAACTACCACAAATTAACATCATTCTCAACTATTTCACTTATCAGACCCTTGCTCGGCCTTTTGCTTTGCTTTCTCTCTCACTTATAACTTCAAACCACCAGATCTATACACCAAGAATCTCGTTAAATGTTTACAACCCAGAAGCTGTTACTCGATAGCTTTTCACCAACATAAAACCATAAAAACTCATTCTTATCACTTAAATCTTACCAGATCTGCTCCTTAAATATGTTCTTTACCTTCTAATAGCTTGATCCTTCTCAAAAATGGTAGAAATCAGCTCGGCACAGCTGCAGATATGCCCTCATTGCTTCTACCAGTGACAGCTTCTCTTCTTCTCTCTTTCTTTTCTAGATTTTTCTTCTGCCGATATACCCACCACACACCTATATTTATAGGCATGGGTTAAGCTTGATTTCACTCTTGGACTTCTTTAAAATTATGCTTTTACCAGATTCTAGAGAATTCTTTATTTTTTCCTAATGTCTTTGTCTTTTCCTCATAGTTACAATTTTATCATTCTTTATAAAATCTTTTATTTTTACCATTTTACCCTCAACTTTTAATATTTAATTTGTCTCCCAATCATCCCGGAAACTCTATAAAAATGAAAGTGCACTTCCAAACACTATAAAAATCCTTTTTATTATTTTATAAATAAAATCTATCTCATTTCGCACCTAGATACAATACAACTTGAGAGATGGTATTACAAAAAAACATAAAAAAAAAAAGTTGTGATTATTAACTCAATGAGTGGGTAATCTTTTCAAACTATTTTTCAAAATATATACATCCTTCCAAAATAGTTTGAAAAACTAATGATTTGTTTCAAATTGATAAAAGTTGTAAATCTAGCATAGAATTTACAAATATTTATACTTGAAATTTGATACTGATTTCATAAATCGAAAACTTTCTTACTTTTCTAAACCTCTCGTCTAATGACGTGCTTTTCTTTTGAAGCTTGCCTTACAAGATAACCTAGGGAAACTCATCCTTTGTGATTGTATGTCTACACGTCATGTAACTAGGACTAGGGAATGCTACCTATGTAGTCGCAGATGTGGGAACTTAGGGGTCGCGATTCCCCCCCCCCCCCCCCCCCCCCCCCCCCCCACATCATGTAGTTCTACACTACCGTATGCATATAGAGGGTGACACACTAACTCAAATCCCCCAAGTTAGTGACTCTCCCAACCAATTTACCATACACACATATGGTACTATGGTTGGGTATAATTGGGAATTAGGGTAAACCCAAATATTTAAAATTTTTCAATATGCTTAAAACTTTCTTTTCTCTTTATCTTGGCTTGAAAGCATATTGATTTTAGCTCATAAACTTTCATTTCTCTAGTATATAGCTCACAGCCAAAATACTTCTTTTTTAAGGTAAAAGCCTAAACTTTCGAAATTCCTTAACATGTTTTTTATATATACGTATTTCATTCAAACTTTTTACTTTGCTTTGCTTTTAAAATAAATACATTTATAATCATAAATTTAAGAAACTATACATGTATTTTAATAAAAACGATAACATGCTAAAAGCTTGATTAATAAATCATGATAATTCGAATACTAACATGATATTGCAATTATAAATAAACGATTGATAAAATTTATAAAAACTTTGTAAAAATCCACACTCACAACTTGCTACCAAATTTAGCAAACCACTCCTTCAAGCTCTTCTTTCGTTCGTCATTTTACCTACACTTTAATTTAAGCATGATTTCCATTTAGAACGTACACATGCATCAGCACCTAAACTTCTAACTACTCGAGGGTATCGAAATACCCTTTTCTGAGTCGTAACGACCCTAGTTACTTGTATATGCATTCCCTTTGAATTTCTCAACATTCAAGCATGTAAAACACCTCAATTAAAGTTTAAATTGCACGTTAATGCATCAAACACATTTTTGGACCATTTTACCCTTGGTTGGCCGAATATGTACTAATTTTTACATTATCAATTATATTCAATTTTTCTCATCGCAAATACATTCAAACACGTAATATAGTGTAAATTCAAATCAATTTCATAAAATTTTACAATTGTGCAATTATGAAAAGTTTGGTCGCAAAGTAGCTATTTGACATCCAATGCATTTCCTTTCAATTTCAAGTTAATTCCATCATCACCATAATTCATAAAATCATTTAAATCATTCAAAAAAAATTGTATAACACTTTAATAAATTCATCACCAAAACATGGCAGCTTGTATGCCAAAACTTTGGCTTCTCATATCAACATTTTAACTTGTCATTTAAGCACATTTGCATGTCTAGAATTTACTCAAATAAATTAAATTCAATTTGAACCATTAACCCCCTTCCTTGGCCGAATATAGCATTATCCAAGTTTTGTTTCTCATTTCAACACCAAATTTCCATATTTTAACATATTTTCATGCATGAAAAATCACTCAAATAAGTTAAGCTCAACTTGAATCATTCTAACACCTCTTGGCCGAATACTACATACAATTACATGCCAACATTTCTTCTAATTAAACCATTAAATTCTATCATAACCTTATCATATATCATGACAAAATAATCAAACAAAATTTGAATCACACAAATTCATCCTTGGCCGAACAATACATGCAAACACATTCCTACATTTTTTTTCAAGCTTTTACACTTGTATGCACATCCAAATCACATCAAATATCATGGTAAAACAACCAAAATCAATTTAACCCACTAAAAACTCATCATGGTCGAAAACCACACACAATCCAACATCAACACTCCTTCAAATCTTACATCAAACTGACATGCAACATAATATCCATGATGTTGAGACTTTAAATCTTCAAACTCCAAACATAAAATCACAGCCAGCCAATTACAAATATAAACCCAAGCATTCACACAAGAAAAGTCATGGAACTTAGATTCTTACCTTTTCAAATTGACATGCATTGGTTGTATCTTGGTCTAAGGCTTGCATGCAACCCATTTTGACTTGAAGAGCTCTCAAGAATACTCTCAAAACATCAAAATAACATGCAGCCCTCTTGTTCTTGCTTTGGCTGAGACATACACCCCTTTTCTCTCCTATGGCTCAATGCTCCTCATTCTTTCCTTTTTGATTTTCTTTCTTTCAAATGGTTTGCATGTGTTAGAAAACACTCAAAAACAACTTAAGAACCAAGAAGTGCAGCAAGTTTACCTTGGTCTCTCGTCCTTGGCCATGAACACCTCTTTTGGCTAAGAACACCCTTCTTTTCTCTCTTATGGCCGAATGCATTCACTCTCTCCTCTCTTGTAAGAATGGCTCTCTTTTGTATTTGATTGAGATGCATCTCATTTCTTTCTTTTCATTTCATTTATATAGCCCTCACATTATCATGTAATGTGTTATCAACTTGTCATGCATGAATTACACTTGTCAACATTCTTACCACTCATTTTCCACATGTAAATCATGCATGAGTTCTTTTTGGCCATTTGTCTTTCATGCATTCTTTTCTTTCCTTCCTTGCACATCACATGTCCCTCATGCATTCTCTTTCACGCCAACTTGTCATGCATTCCATTTATACTTTTCAATTCCTAAAATGCCCTTGTACTAGTCTTTTACAACTTTATATCGTCATCTCCTTTTTGGTAATTTTTTTGGTACTAAATTTATTTTAATCTTTAATTAATTACCAAGCCAATTTCAAATTCAAAAATCATTTCTGATCTGTCCAAAAATTTTATTATAATTCAACTAACACATCCGAAAACTCTACGAAAATCTGATTACGCATTCGGATCTGACCATTTTATATTATTTTACTTCCTTGTGTCTAAAAATTATTTTTGGCCTATCCGGAAATCATACTAGAATTCGATTTACACCTTTGGGCACTTTAAATTACTTCATTACTCCATAATTAATCGAAAGGGCATTTTCATCCAATAAGTTTCTGATCACTTATAACCTATTCAAATAGACTTATTTTTTATTCGTTTTGATTTTCTTTAACACTAATACTAATTTCGAAATTTTTGATTTATGAGATCCACTTTTTGAAAATTACTATTCATGCGAACACGATTCATCCGAAAATACTATTCACTCAGAAACTTATTCCAACAAATTACAATCTTCGGGGTCTATTTCTTAAAAATCATTATTCGCTCGAAAATACTATTCATATAAAAATATTATTCACATAGAAATACTATTCACCGAAAAAATAAATTATTTTTCATAAAATGAAGTTTTGGGTTTTACATAGTAAAGGAAGATGAGAGATGAGTGTCAATATATTAAATAAAAATGGACAAGTGTCATGCAGTTGTTAATGATGAGAGCTAGTGGATTGGCTTGAAAATTAAAGAGGAGAAAATAAGGACATGTGGCATTAATATGATAAAGCAAAAGAAAGTAAAAAGTGACAAAATGGGTTATAACCAAGAAGAGAGGATGAAATGGGAAATAGACATGAGACAAAAAAACAAAGAAATGAAACAAAAATTGGAGTCGTGAGGCTAGTCCACAAATACAAAAGCAAAACCAAACAAATAGAGAAAGTGGAGACAAATGTCAAGTGGAAATTGAATGGAATTGTTGTGCAATAGAGAGATTGGAAGAGTGTGGAGGGGTTATGTTCGACCACTTGTGCTAGGATATATATATATATATATATATTGGTGTTTTTTCAATTAAAAGCACATCATACACATGCACTTGACCGACACATATTGCAAAAGAAAAGAAGGATAAGGATAAGCCATACAAAATATTGAAATTAGAATAAGACAAAAGAGTAGTGGCAAGAGATGAGAGTTGAAACAAAACAAAAAGAGAGAAGTAGTTGAAAAATATTATATATATTTGTATATAAGGCGGTGTAGTGTGTTTTTAGTGTGTATATATACATGTATGAAAGCTTTTTATATGGAAACAAGCATAGAAGCTGTTCGGAGCAAAAACAATAAAAATAAAAATAATAGAAGAAAGCAAACCGTAAGAAGAGGAAAAAAAAAACAGAGAGAGAGAGAGAGAAGAAGAAAAAGAAGGAGAAGGAAACTGTGAGCAAGGAGAAAAGGAAGAAGAAAAGGAAAGAAAAATATTTAGAGGTCTAAATTATCCAGATAAATTATTTTTATTTCAATGGGATTTGGATTTTAAAAAATTAGTTAATTTTTGTATAAGTTCTAAATTGAGTTTTATGTTATTTTAGAGTAAATCCAGGATTATGAGAAATCATATGGGAATCTATTTTAGATCCAAAAATAAGCAAAGGAATTATGTGAGTGGATAGTTTTATTTTAATTAAATCGATTGGGTTATGTTTATTTATATTTCAAATGCTATTATTTATTTCAAGTAAATAAATTGTTCAATTAATTGATTTTATTAATTATAAATTATGTTTTATGATTGAAATGAGAAATTATTACGTATTCATATTTATACTATGTTGCGAGAAAGAATATTTGTTTATGCTTTGAGAAAAGTATTATTTACTAGTATGTATATTCAGAAAAGATTTGAAAAAAGAAAATAAAAGAAAAGAACTGTTTTTAGAACACTAATATTGTACCCTTCCTTCTAACGACCAAATAAACTACACATGTGTGAGTCCTAGATTCGCTCAACATGTGTATGGCAAATGTCAAGAGAGTCATTGAGTCGTCCAGCACATGTATGATAGATATTATCCCTCGCTCTGTATGTGTGTTGAATATTTTAACCACGTATGACATATTCTAATGGGTACTAGTTGATGTAGATTTCCAAATTTTAGATGTTATATACTGAGTTTGATCAATATAAATGGAAATTTATCAAACAACAGATTTATATAAAGAAATAGAAAAGTTTTACAGATTATAAATTTTCATATTTTATATTATTAAAGTTTTAAAAATAATTTATGTGAAAATTTACAATTTTACTACAAGATTATATTTAAATTTAGTTTTAGTATTTCAGATATGAAATTATATGAATCATTGAAAAATATTTGTAGTTAACAAAAATATATTATGGTTTATTTAGAAATATTTATAAAAAGATATATCCATTCATTGGGTGTTAACGCTTACTTTTTAATAAATCCATTTTTCCAAGTCCATTGTAGGTTCGTACAAATTATTGCATATCGTGAGAAGAGTCACATGATAATAAACAATTGCATTTGTGTTTATTATTTTTTTATTTACCAGATTTCGTAAATGTATTTCTAAAAATAGTTTACAGATGAATCATCATTTTATAGATATTATATATTTAGTTATGGGTCTAGCACGAGAAATTTAAAGATTTTAGATTTATTTAATTTATATTGTGATCAAAGTGATTACTACATTACGATAATTATTTTAAAGAATTTTCAATAAATCCAGACTTTAATCAAAAAGACCCAATTTTTATAGAATCCTCCCGGACTCAAGATAAGAGTCGAGATGGGTTCCGTCAACTATTTATTTCAAGTAAATAATTTGTTTAGTTAATTGATGTTATAAATTATAAATTATGTTTTATGATTGAAATAAAAGTTTGTTATAAATTCGTATATATATATATATATATATTTATAAAAAATTCGAGTAAGAATTTTATGTTTTCAGTTGAGTTATTATTAGAAAAATTTCAGAATGTTTTAAATAATATGATTTTGTGTTTTGAGAAAGAATGTTGACCATGTTTTGAGAAAAGAATTTATTTAGTATTATATGGATATTCAGAAAAGATTTGAAAAAAATAAAAATAAATAAAAATATTTTCAGAACACCAAATTGTACCTTCATCTCTAACAGTCAGATAGACTACACATGTGTGAGTCCCAGATTCGCCCGACACATGTATGGTAGATGTCGAGAGAGTCATTGAGTCGCTCAGCACGTGTATGAGAGAAGTTATCTCTCACTCTGCGTGTGTGTTGAGTATCTCTACCACGTATGACAGATTTCCTTAGGTACTAATTGGTGTAGATTTTCAGATTACAGATTTTATATATTGAGTTTGATCAATACAAATGAAAATTTACAGAACACCAGATATATATAAAGAAATTTCAAAAAAGTTTTATAGATTATAAATTTCTTATTTTATATTATTAAAGTTATGAAGATAATTTACATTGAAGTTTACAATTTTACTATAAGATTAGATCTAAATTTAGTTTCATTGTTTTAATTATGAAGTTATATGAATCATTAAGAAGTATGTATTGTTACTAGAAATATTTTATGTTTTATTTAGAAATGTTTTAGAAAAGTTATATATACTCACTAGACTTTAATGTTCATTCTTTTATAAATCCATTTTTCCAGGTATTCATCGTAGGTTCGTACAGATTATTGCGTGTCGTGGAAATGGCCATATGATAATAAGCAGTTGCATCTTTGTATATTATTTCTTTATTTACCAGATTTCGTAAATGTATTTCCAAAATAGTTTTACAGATGAATCATCATTTTACAAATATTCTGTACATATTTTATATATTCAGTTTATGAGTTTAGCACGGGAAATTTAAAAATTTTAAATTTGTTCAATTTATATTTCGATCAAGTCAATTATCAAAATTACAATAATTATTTTAAGGAATTTTCAGTACATGTAGACTTCAATTAGCAAAACCTTAATTTTTATGGAATCCTCTCAAACTCAAGAGAGGAGTTGGGATGGATCCCGTAACAATGTCTATTTTTTTTTTCTTTTTTGTCACCTCAATTTGATATTGATGAATGATAATTACATTAGAAATGCTTATTTTAACTTAGAGTATATTTATCTTATGTGACATGTAATTTTTTCACAATCCATAAGAACATTGAAAATACTCTAAGTTGATTGAAAAATATCTACAGAGCTGCCGTATTTGACAAAAATGAGGAACTCCAAAACTTAACTTTTATTGATGTAGAAGCAAGTTGCAATACACCTACTAATTAACTAATGTATTTATCAGTTTGATTTTATGTAATGATTTTTTATATATTTTTTTATATATTTTCTATAACTCTATAAATAAATTTGTAATTTGTAATTTGAAACCATCTAGTTGTCAATCAAAGTTTTTTTTGTTTGTAAACTCCAATTTGAAGTTTGTTTATTTTCCAAAAATCTTTAGAATTATATCTAATCTACTACCACATAATTTTCAGAACTAGTTTACCAAGTTTGAAAACTATCCCATATCATTTGGTATCATAATATCGAAGCAACTTTGTTTTAGGCCAATTCATCCTCAACTAAAGTTCCACTAGTACCAAACAGTGAGTTTTCCTATTTGTTTTATTATCCAAACCCAAATATAACCCTTTCCATCTACCAAATTCAATCCAAAAACACTGCCAAAAAAACATTATATTTTATATTGGGCTTTGTGCTCACTTCTTATCTTTCGTCTTTTACTTTTGGTTGTTGGACTTGGGCTTTATGCATTAATTTGGGTCTTGAATTTTGAATCTTCAATTGGGCTTCATGTTAAACTTAACCACTTGGATCTCGACTTACAAAAATTAATGGGTTTTGTTGAAAAATAACCTTTTTTGGATAACCCATTAGGAAATTACCCTTTTTTTTTCAAACCTTTTCTGATGGACCCTTTTTGGACAAGAATATCCCTAATTACATTCCTAATTACCACTAACCCACCAATCCCACTAACCTGTCGCTTCTCTCTTCAGACCTCTCCTCCCTCTCTTCTTCTTCTTCTTCTTCTTCTTCTTTCCTATATTTTTTTTCCTGAGTTGGTTCGGTGATTCGTCGAACCCAAAACCCAGAACCATCTGGTTCTGGGTTGGGCGACGAGCCCAGAACAAGATGATTTTGGTCGACGACGAACCCTAGTTCGTTGCTGACCAGAACCGTCTGGTTTTAGGCTCGTCGCCCAACCTAGAACCAAATCTGGTTCTGGGTTCGCGACCCAGAACCAGAGATGGTTCTGGGTTCACGACCCAGAATCAGATGTTCTGGTTCTGGGTTGCGAACCAGAACCAGAACCATCTTTAGTTCTGGGTTCGCGACCCAGAACCAGACGGTTCTGGTCAGTGACGAACCCGTCGTCGACCAGAACCACTATCTGTTCTGTTTTTTTTTTTTTCTTTTTGTTTGTTTGTTTATTAATGTTATGATGATTTGATAATGTTGTTGTTGTTGTGGGAGATGATGATGTTGATGAATTGGATTAATGATGTTGATGAATTGTGGGAGATTATGGATTTTGATATTGAAGAAATGGGAGGGCAATTTTGTTCAAAAAATAATAATAAGGTCAGTTTTGATAATTCAGAAAACTAAAAGTGTAATTTTATAATTTTAGAAAATATCTTTAAGGGCGCTTCTTGGGTAAGAAGCGCCCTCTATGATAAATATTGTAATTATGAAACAACCCCCAGAAATTTGTTTAATTACAAAATAACCCTACAGTTTTGATTTTTAAAATCAAGATTAGAAATCTCAATCTAGAGGTTGAGATTCCCAACCTAGAAATGAATTTTGATATTGAAGAAATAGCAGGACAATTTTGTTCAAAAAATAATAATAAGGTCATTTTTGATAATTCAAAAAACTAAAAGTGCAATTATGTAATTTTAGAAAATATCTTTGAGGGCGCTTCTTGGGTAAGAAGCGCCCTCTATAATAAAAGATTGTAATTACGAAACAACTCCACAAATTTATGTAATTACGAAATATATGTAATTAAACATTCAGGTTGACATTCTCAACCTCCAGGTTGGGAATCTCAACCTAAAGGTTGGGAGTCCCAACCTTGATTCAACATTCATATTTGAAATCTCAACTTCAAGGATGAGATTCCAAACCAGGAGTTTTGGATTCCCAACATGGATGTCAAGTCAAGATTAGAAATCTTAACCTAGAGGTTGAGATTCCCAACCTAGAGGTTGATAATCTCAACCTCAAAGGTGGGAATCACAACCTTGAATAAACATCTAAGGTTATGATTCTCAACCTTTAGGTTGGGATCCCAACCTAA
The DNA here is from genome assembly GCA_019925255.1 of Litchi chinensis. Taxonomy (NCBI): domain Eukaryota; kingdom Viridiplantae; phylum Streptophyta; class Magnoliopsida; order Sapindales; family Sapindaceae; genus Litchi; species Litchi chinensis. Next base: position 34,722,928 of record CM034462.1, on the reverse strand, counting down.
AAGTTGAGAATCCCAACCTTAGATATTCAATCCTATTTGGGATTCCCAACCTCGGGGTTGAGATTCCTAACCTATAGGTTGGGATTGATTTCAAGAAATGACTCATTAAGGGCATTTTTGTCTATTCATGCTTTTTTTTCTATTTGGGATTCCGAACCTCGGGGTTGAGATTCTCAACCTATAGGTTGGGATTGATTTTAAAAAATGACTCATTAAGGGCATTTTTGTCCATTCATGCTTTTTTATTTGGGATTCCCAACCTCGGGGTTGAGATTCCCAACCTATAGGTTTTGATTGATTTCAAAAAATGAATAATTAAGGGTATTTTTGTCCATTCATGCTCTTTTTTGTACTATCAAAAACAAAGGGTTAGTTTGGGAGTGGGCTCTCCAAAATAGGTCAATTTATCCATTTTCTCAAAATTATAATCTATTCCTATTCAACACATAAATATTCTCCATTTATATTTCACCAAAAGTTTAATAAATTAAAATAAAATAACATAAAATTGAACTAATAACTCTATTTTAAAGGGTAATAATAACTTATTTAACATTGTATAGACATAGTCAAGACCATCTATTGGAAACTCTAGTTTTAACACAAAATAAATATGAGATAGAAGCTCGACATATATAGTTGGTCATGGTCTCATTTGACATAAGAGAAAGGACGATAAGGGATGGGAATCAATATCAAGTCATTTTTCCTTCTTGTCGTAACTCCGAAAGCCTCAGTCATGTCCAGATCTTCTTGTTTCATTCCATTTGGGAGCTTCCAATCAAAATGATACAATATTTGTGCTAGCGGCCATTCAACATTTGCTAAAGCAAATTGTATGCCAGGACATATCCTTCTTCCGGCACCAAATGGAATGTAAATAAAATTTGTCCCCTTATAATCTAGTGGACAATCAAGAAACCTTTCCGGACTAAATTTCTCGGCTTCAATCCAATACTTGGAATCTCTTCCAATTGCCCAAGCATTCACTATGGTTCTCGTTTTGGCAGGTATCTCATATCCGTTAATTAGAACACTCTCCGTGTTTTCTCTTGGAAGTAAAAGAGGTGCAGAAGGGTGTAACCTCAGGGTTTCTTTGACTACTGCTTTCAGGAATTTCAATTCATGCATGCTAGACTCATCAACTTTCCCTTTTCCATCAAAGACACGTCTTACCTCAGCTTGTGCTTCCTTCATCACCCTTGGACTCTTGAGCATTTCTGACATTGCCCACTCTACCGTTGTTGATGATGTCTCACTCCTAGCAGCAAAAATATCCTGACAATAATTTATAGGGACAAGGACAAAAGTGGCATATTTAAGTAGTGACTTAACATTTATGTTTCTGTCTTTTAAAATGTAACAATAGAGGCTCAAATGATACATAAAAGTACGAAAATACCCTTCCAATTAAAATGTGGTTTTGAAAAAACCTGTTCCCCCCAAAATCAGACTTTGAAAAAAACTTTTTGCCTCCTAAAATCAGACCTTGAAAAAAATATTTTGCCTCCCAAAATCAACAGCAGCCTTTGCCTCCCCCAAAATCAATACCCGCCGTCGTCTGTCCGCACCGTGCACAGAGCCACGCAGCACCGTCGTCGTCGTCTGCCCTTTGCCATCGAGTTGTCTGTGTCAGCCTTGCATGCGCTCCACTTGCTGCACCTCCAAGTGGCCCTGCATCTTCTGTTGATGCTTATGAAAAGCTGCTTTCTTCAATTCCAGAATTCTCATACGTTGGGAAGCTTTTCATGGTTCAGTGACCAAATTTTCATTTATATTTTTTCTAATTTTCTTTTTATACATACCAGTTCTCAGCACCTGTGGAGCTCACTGAAGCAGAAATAGAATATGCAGTTAATGTTGTTAAGCACATTTTTTATAGGCATGTTGTGTGAAGAGTGTGAGTAATACCAGTAGAGGAAGCACTAGTCACACCAAGGTGACGAGTGTGATTAATACCAATTCTGTCTGGGTGTGATTAGTGGTGCATTAGGCTGATGGTCGATTAAAGCAGTAGATGAAGCACTAGTCACACCAGGGTGACGAGTGTGATTAATACCAGTTTTGTCTGGGTGTGACTAGTGTTTTTGCTACTGGTTTTTTTTCATTAACCTAATGCACCACTAGTCACACCCAGATAGAACTAGTATTACTCACACTCATCACCTTGGTGTGACTAGTGCTTCCTCTACTGGTTTAATCGACCATCAGTGAAATGCACCACTAATCACACCCAGACAGAACTGGTATTAATCACACTCGTCACCCTGGTGTGACTAGTGCTTCCTCTACTGGTTTAATCGACTATCAGCCTAATGCACCACTAATCACACCCAGACAGAACTGGTATTAATCACACTCGTCACCCTGGTGTGACTAGTGCTTCCTCTACTGGTTTAATCGACCATCAGTGAAATGCACCACTAATCACACCCAGACAGAACTGGTATTAATCACATTCGACACCCTGGTGTGACTAGTGCTTCCTCTACTGGTTTAATCGACCATCAGTGAAATGCACCACTAATCACACCCAGACAGAACTGGTATTAATCACATTCGACACCCTGGTGTGACTAGTGCTTCCTCTACTGGTTTAATCGACCATCAGCCTAATGCACCACTAATAACATCCAGACAGAACTGGTATTACTCACCTTCCCCACCTTGGTGTGACTAGTGTTTTCGCTACTGATTTTTTCCAAGATTAGAAAAGGGATAGCCCAACTTTAACATAACACCTCAAATATCACACAAAATATTTAAGCAAAAAACACAAAGGTAACATTGGACCTGTAAATAACTTTTTATATATATTTATACATGTTGATATATGAATGTGGCAATGTAAAGTCCAATTACATGTCATTTGCCTCAACAGCATTACAAAAAATGGCAAAGGCGTATTCCCTTCTCATCTTGTGAACTTCCGACAGCCCCCAATTCCATGATAAACCCTTCCTAATGATACAGTCGACATACTTACATACAAATCCACCACAACTACTGTCATCCTTCTGAGATGGTATGCTTTTGTGGTTCAAGGGAAGTACATTAAATGCTATTCATCGAGTGTCTTCTTTAAGTCATCAAGTGTCGAAGAGAATGACGATAGATGGCGAATGGTGGCTGTGAAGAAGAAGGTGAAGCTGGATGAAGCTAGACGAAGCTGGATGGTGGTTGTGAAGACGAAAATGAAGCTGGATGTAGCTGGATGGTGGCTGTGAAGAAGAAAATGAAGCTGGATGGTACAGACGAGAATGAAGATAGATGGTGGATGGTGGCTGTGAAGAATGAAAGAGTAAGAGGAGCAGCAGAAGAGAGGATGCAGAAGAGAGAATACGTCCCTCAATAAATCACCAGTTTTATTTTTAGAAAGGGTATTTGTGTCCAAAAAAATAGAACTTGAGACTCATTTGTTAATTTTATTGAAATGAGATAAAATTGTTATTGCAATAATGGAAAGTGTCACCTGGTGACATTTCCTCTAATTTATAACCATTATTTGTTATAACAAGCAGTTATTATAACATTAGTTATTTTTTTGAAAGATAGAACATTAGTTATTATTAACAAGAATTAGTTATTACAGTTGTTTTGCAATTGAGATATAATTAATAAGGTATAAAGAAGAAAGAACAATATAGAGAATTATAGTGATTTGGTAATATGCTTACATCTACTTTTGTATGGGTGAAAGAAATTCCACTAAACTTTTAATAAAGTTATAACAATTATTTATATCAAACCTTAATTCTCTAAGTATCCTTACAAATTACATTTTGCTTTGGACCCGGGCTTATCAGTCCATCCCTTTCACTCCATCAACTAAGTCCACATGTTATATATATATATAATGAGTCATATAATCAACAAAACATTAGTTATTATAACAAGGGGGTTACACTTTTAGATGAGTAGCCAGATCAATTAGAAAAACTAACCCAAATGACTGCTTTGATGTTGTTGTTAGTTATAGGAAAATCAAGGTCACCATCCTGCTGCAATCTCAGAAATACATCAACTAAATCTTCCTCTGCTTCTCCTTGGCCCATTTTCTTTCGATTGTTATGCTCATCAAGGATGTCGTCGAATATGCTATCTCGCTCCTGATGCAACTTCTCGATTCTTGACTTCATTCCGCTGATGACTTCAAGCATTTCAATAGAAGGGTACAGATCAACAATTGAAAAACCTGAAGCAAACTTTATGACTTCCATCATAATTGATATAATCTTTTGTTTATCTTTGCATTTGCTTCCAAAGGCTGCCCTAGCAGTTATATCATAGGTTAATGCAAAATTTCTCTCACTAAGATTGATTAGTGATCCTTCATTGGAATATATTGTTTTGACGAGATCAGACGTCTCCTGTTCCCTGATTGATCTGTATGATTGCACTCGTTTTGTAGTCAACAACTCTATCGTGCAAATTCTGCGCAGTTGTCTCCAGTAATTGCCATATGGTGCTAAGGCAATATCTGTATAATGATAAGATGGGACTTTGGTTGAAACAAGAAAGGGCCTATTGGCAAAGTTGATGTCATGAGTCTTCATGACCTCTTCAGCTATCTCTGCCGAAGAAACTACAATTACTGGAACTTCACCAAGCTGCAGCTGCATCAAGGGTCCATATTTCTCTGCCAAGCCTCGGAGTCGGTGGTGCGGTAGTGGTGAACCAACAAGCTGGTGCATGTTTCCTATCAGAGGCAGTCTCCATGGCCCTGGAGGCATCTTTGTGCTTGAGTTCTTCGCTTTTGGTCGAAGTACTATTTTGATTGCCATGAATAAGAATATGAGGAGGGCAAAGATGAAGGTTAAGAATGGAAAGTGAAGCTCCATGAATTTTCAGACAAAATTGTATATGCTAGTTACTTGTTAGCACTTAATTAGCTGGTACTGAAGTTGATATATATATATATATATATATATGAAAGCAAAAAGAGAGGATAATGAAAGCAAGAATGACACAGGAGAGGAGAGTTAAAAGGAGATTGAAGCAACAAAGCCTTCAAAGGGCTAAATATTTGTGCATAAAAGTTCCGTCAAGCGGCTAAATAGGTGTGCATAACAGTTGACACACACCATTTTACCTGTTCTATAGGTTTTCCAATTTAATAACTCATTATTAAATCTTAGTTCTTAGATGTAACTCTTTAAAAAATAAGTGGTTAAGATTAGAAATATTTAAAAGTGGATGATAGCTGAATGCTCTGTAGAATGTATATACAGTTGCCATTCCTGACCAGAGAGACACTGTAGATATTTGTCTTGGCTAAACAATAAGTGTATTTGTCGCTATCTTAGAATTGTGTGCGCCTGTTTTACTTACTTGAGTCTTTTAGAAGACTTAAAATGCTAGTGACGTAAGTCAAGACAACGACATTGACCAGTTTTTGATATGAAAGCAATTTCCACATTGGCTAAAGATGTTAGAATTTTCAGATTCATTTTCATTTCACGGGCCCGCTCTAGATTTTGTATTGGATTTTTTTGCATAATTATCATTTTGTCTTATTGATTGGATTTTGATGGCTTTACTCTTTTGTTGATATTTTGAACACCTTTTGGACCGCTAGCTAGATTGAAAAATATTTATTGATAAGGTGGAAAATTCCGATGGCTTATTTTCTTATCGCATTGAAATATGTGCAAGAGTTTTACGTAAAAAAATATTTCTTTATAAAAAGATGTCAACAACTTACAATCCTCTGTCTTTTGATTTTGTTTTGTTACACAAAATTATGTTACCTCTCTTGAATGTCAAAATCATTGAATACAACATTGAAAATGAGACATCTTTTGAGGAGTTGATGATGATTCAATGAATTGAACATTCAATAATTGAAGATGGAAGAATCAATGATCTTTTTCTTCTGTAGTTCATATAGCAGAGTACACCAATATAGCAAAGTACACCAAAAAGAGCCAACTGATCATTTTGTTTCCAATCAAAGAGAACACTGTTTAAAATATACTGATCAAGCAATAAGATGATGATGTTTATATAAAAAGGCAGAGGTGGTAAAAATTACTTTTCGTGCACAAATACATATTAAATTGAAATAAACGATTAAGCATAATCAATTCATCTTACGAAAATTCAAGCTAATTATGGATTAGCTGAAACATGTACAAGTTTCCTATCAGAGGCAGTCTCCATGGCCCTGGAGGTATCTTAGTGCTTGAGTTATTGGCTTTTGGTCCATGTACTATTTTGATTGCCAGAAACATGAAAATGAGGAAGGCAAAGATGAAGGTTACAGAAGGAAACTGAAGATCCATGATTTTTCAGATAAGATTTACTAGCATTAGATTGCCAGCAACATGAATATTTAAGTTACTAGGATTAGGACTTTTTCATGACCAAATTACAATATAACCTACCAGTTTGAAAATAATTGCAGTCACTGCTACATTTTACTGTTAATTACAATTTAGTCTAGATTAGAGAATTTCCATTAAATTTAATTGAGGTAGGGGTAAAATTGAATTTTGATCTTATTTTTAATTTTTAAAATTTTTATTTGATTTCTACCATTCATCTTAAAAGAGATAATGGAGATTAAATTGATATAAAATTAAAAATTAAATTAAAATTAAAATAAGAATTTAAAAATAATTAATTTTTTTAAAAAAAAAATTATCTCCACCGTCCATAACATGATGGATGGTTGAGATTAATTTAAAAATAAAAATTAAAAAAATCATCTTGAATAAAAAAAATAACCACACCAAATCATCATTGAACCTAGACCTAATTCATCCTTTAAACCCAATCTCCTATTCATCTTCGAAAGCACATCAACGAAACAACACAAACACATCAACACAACACAAAAACCCCAATTGAAAATCCACAAAATCCCGTTCTAAAAAATAAATAAATAAATAAATAAAAGACTACAAAACAAAGAACCTAGATAAAGGTTTATCTAAGACAAGACCTGACCCAACCCCTCTTTTGAGTTTGGGAGGATTCCATGAAAACTAGGATCTTTCTGATTAAAATCTAGAATTTAATGAAAATTATTTTGAAAAATCTTAGTAAATTTCATATTTTCTTTATAAATATACATGTAGAACCGATGTACTCGATATATAAAATATATTCATAAAATATATGGAAAGATATTTCTTTTTCAAAATTATTCTCGAAACACATTTACAAAATCTGATTAATTAAAATTAATATACATTGATACAAAATATTTCTACTTAAAAATAATATTAATGCATTTAGTCATCACCATATGGCTCTTCTCACGATATGCAATAATCTATACAATCCTATGGTCGATATCTAGAAAAAAATGAGTTTCATAAAAGAGTAAGTGCTAACGTCCAGGAAGTGGATATATTTTCAAAAACTAAATAAATCATTTTCAATAATAATTTACATATATAACATAAGATTGATAATAAATAAAATCTCAATTGTCCATATTCAATCGTATCTGAAAATAATATTAAAATTACATCTCTTATCATGATAAAATATAAATATATCTATGAATAATTTCTATTTACTAATAAAAACTCAATTTACATCAATCTAGTACTCAGGAAAATCTGTCATACAAGATGGAGATACTTAACACATACACAGAGTTAGGGATAACATCTATCATACACGTGCTGAACGACTTAATGACTCCCTAAACATCTATCATTCACGTGCTGGGTGACTCTGGAGGATTTACACACGTGAAGCTTGCATGACCGTTAAAGAGGAGGGTATAATTCTAGTGTTCTGAAAATATTTTTATTTTCATTTCTCAAATCTTTTTTGAATATACATATAATTATGAATAGTTACTTTTCTCAAACAAAAATCAATATTCTTTCCTAAAACATAAAATCGTATTATTTAAAAAAATAAATAACTCGTTTCCAGTAGATAATAAACATTGAAATATAAATAATCAAGATTTGATAAATTAATTTATAATAAAAAAAATCCAAGAAATTAATTATTTAACAAATAATTCATCTATAATAATCCACAAATAATCAAATTTAAAAATATAGATAAATATAAACAATTAATTCAATTGAAATAAAAGCAATCCACTCATATAACTCCTTTTTGCTCAAATATAGATTTAAAATGGATTCCCATCTGATTTTTCATAATCCTGGATTCACCCAAAAATCATATAAACTCAATTTAAAACTTATAATAAAATTTATTAATTTCCTAAATTCCAAATCTTATTGAAATAAAAATCACTTATCTAAATAAATCAGACACCCAAATTATTTTCATTTTTTTTTCCTCTTTCTCTTTGGCTCGCTTTTCTCCTCACTACAATTTTTCTTATTCTTTTGTGCGTTGTCCGAATCTGTGCATGTTTATGTATAAAAAGCTTATATATATACACTAATAACACAGTAGGACACCTTATATATAAATATATATAATCTTCTTCCAATGCGTCTCTTCCTTTCATACCTATCTCTTTCTCAAGCTTTCTTCTTATTATTATTATTTTTCTCTTTCTGTTATTTTATTGCCCTCAACTTGGCCCGATACTTATCCATTTTTCATGCTTCAATATCCTTTCATGCAAGAAATGATATTTGCTTGTTAAGTCTGTGAGTGATACTTGTCCATTTTTATTAAAATATATGGCCACTAATCTCTTTGGTACTAGCTACTCTCTTCTTTCTTTGATTTGATTTTGTTTTCCACTTGTTTCTTATCTTTAACTCTCTCAATTATATATATATACACATTTGTGTGACCGGATCCCACTCTTTCAATCTCATTTTTGTGCCTTTTATCACATTTGTTGACTATTACAAGAAACACATGTTTTCTTTTTCTTTGGCTTGTTATTCTATTTTCTTCACTTTTTGTTTTGTTATAGGATTTGGCTTTGTGTGTTTGATTTGCTTCATATATATATATATATATACCACCTTAATAATTGATCTCATATATATTAAAAAAATAAAACTACTCCCACACATATCAGAGCTCACGCCATACCTACCCCCTTTTTTTTATATATATAAAAATTTCACCACTTTTTTCTTTCCACAACCACCCCACATTTGTTTATTATTATTATTATTATTGTTATTGTTATTTTATTGTTATCATTTTTTTTTTTTTAAAAAAAGAACTCATCTACCGTTTGAATATTTTTTGCCATCATATGTAAATTTTCATTTTGCACATATTATTATTATTATTGTCAAAAAAATCTAGATTTCATCTGGGTTTGAAGAAGAAGAAGAAGAGAAGAAGAAGAAGAAGAAGATTATTATTATTATTATTATTGTTATCATTTTTTTTTAAAAAAAAAAGAACTCACCTACAGTTTGAATATTTTTTGCCATCATATGTAAATTTTCATTTTGCACATATTATTATTATTATGTCAAAAAAAATCTAGATTTCATCTAGGTTTGAAGAAGAAGAAGAATGAGAGAGAGAGACCCATAACCATCTTTTAGGGTTTTTTTTTTTTTTTTTTTCAAATTGATCGCTACCGTTTATCTTAAGAAGGATAGTAAAGATCTGATGAAAAATTTATTATTTTTATTTAGTTTTTTATTTTATTTTATTTTTTTTGAAAAATAATTAAAAAGGTGAGGATATTTTGATCTTTTTGTTAGTTCTCCAGTTAACTCTAACAGAATTTTGTAACGATAGTAGACTAAATTATAATTAACAACAAAATGAGATTGTGACTGCAATTTTTTTTGAACCGGTAGACTAAATTGTAATTTAGTCTCTTTTCATAGTTATCATTTTGTTTTAGTGATTGGATTTTGAAAGCTTTGGTCTTTTGTTGATATTTTGAACACCTTTTGTGCCGCTGGCCAGGTTGAAAAATATTTATTAATAAGTTGGAAAATTCTAATGGCTTATTTTCTTATCGCATTGAAATATTTGCTAGATTATATGTTAGAAAGCAATTCTTTATAGAAAGATGTCAACAAATTTTACTGCTCTTTCTTTTGATTTTGTTTTGTTACACAAAATTATGTTATCTTTCTTCAATGTCAAAATCATTCAATGAAACATTGAAAATGACAGATTTTGTTTTGTTACACAAAATTATGTTATCTTTCTTCAATGTCAAAATCATTGAATAAAACATTGAAAATGACACATTTAGGGGAGTCGATATGATTCAATGAACTTGAACATTCAATAATTGAAGATGGAAGAATCAATAATCTGTTTCTGCTGTAGTTCACAGAGTGGACAGATGGAAAATTTTGGCCACAATGGGTTCATATAGCAGAGTACACCAATAATAGCCAACTAATCATTTTGTTTCCAATCAAAGAGAACACTGTTAAAAATAACTGATCAAGCAATAAGATGATGATGTTGATATAAAAAAGCAGAGGTGGTAAAAATTACTTTTCATGAACAAATATATTAAATTGAAATTTAGGAATAGGCATAATCAATTCATCTTGGGAAAATTCAAGCTAAATAAGTATTAGCTGAAAGATGTACAAGTTTTCTTCTAGTTTAATGATTTAAACATTTGACCTTTAAGCATTATTTGTCTGTCCTACATCAGTTGGGGAGTACAAGTGGTAGAGCGAGCACTTTTGATATGAATATAATAGCAAAACATAATGATTCAAATATCAAAATAAAAATAGAAAAAAAGATGGATTAGGGAGTCCATTTATGCAGCTGGAAACAACTATTAAAATATTTAACATTGTACCATGTACATACAATGACATGACAATGTACCGAAGACTGTAATTTTAACACAAAACAGCAGATACATGTTGCAATATGGTCTCATTTGATATCCGGGAAAGAACGGTAAGGAATGGGAATCAATGACAAGTCATTTTTCCTTCTTACAGTCACTCCAAAAGTCTCGTTCATGTCTAGATCTTCTGCTTTCATTCCATTTGGGAGTTTCCAGTCAAAATGGTATAACAATTGTGCCAGTGGCAATTCAACATTTGGTAAAGCAAATTGTATGCCAGGACATATCCTTCTTCCAGCACCAAATGGTATGTACATAAAACTTGTTCCCTTATAATCAAGTGGACTATCAAGGAACCTCTCCGGATTGAATTTCTCAGCTTCAGTCCAATATTTGGGATCTCTTCCAATTCCCCAAGCATTCACTATAGTTCTTGTATTGGCAGGTATCTCATATCCGTTAATCCGAACGCTCTCTGTGTTTTCTCTTGGAAGTAAAAGAGGTGCAGAAGGGTGTAACCTCAGGGTTTCTTTGACTACTGCTTTCAGGAATTTCAATTCATGCATGCTGGACTCATCAACTTTTCCTTTTCCATCAAAGACACGTCTTATCTCAGCTTGCGCCTCCTTCATCACCATCGGATTTTTTAGCATTTCTGACATTGCCCACTCTACGGCTGTTGATGATGTCTCACTCCCAGCAGAAAAAATATCCTGGAAAAAAAAAAAAAAACCCATTACTTTTAGTTTAGGTGTGAGCGGTTTCACTTCTAAATGTGTATATAACCTTACTCACTGGATAAGGTGGGATAAAGCTGCCCAACAATAACAATCTTAGATATTCTGTAATAATCATTTTTACAATCAATCCAAGAGTTATTATTGATGTATAACCTTACCCAACCAGTAAAGTAGGCTAACCCAGTCAACAAACTAAACTAACCCAGATGACTGCTTTGATGTTGTTGTTTGTTAGGGGAAACTCAAAGTCACCGTGCTCCTGGAGTCTTAACAACGCATCAACCAAATCTTCCTCCGCCTCTTCTTGTCCAGTTTTTGTTGTCAGCTTTCTCTCTTTATGCTCATTAAGGATGTCTTCAAGTATTCTGTCTCGCTCCTGATGCAACTTCTCACATTTTGATTTCATTCCACTAATCACTTCAAGCATTCCAAAAGAAGGGTACAGGTCAGAAATTGAGAAACCTGAAGCTAACCGTACGACTTCTATAACAATTGATATGAACTTTTGTTGATCTTTGCATTTGTTTCCAAAGGCTGCCCTGGCAGTTACAGCATACGATAAATCAAAAATTTTCTCACTAAGATTGAATTCTTTTCCTTCGTTCGAATTTATTGTTTTGATGAGATTGAACGTCTCCTCTTCCCTGATGGATCTGAACGATTGGACTCGACTTGTACTTAATAGCTCTATTGTGCAAATCTTCCGCATTTGTCTCCAGTAGTCGCCATATGGTGCAAAGCCAATATCTGTGTAATCGTAAGTTGTGTATTTGCTAGATTTCATGAAGGGCCTATTAGCAAAAATGATGCCATGAGTTTTCAGTACCTCTTCAGCTATCTCTGCTGAGGAAACTACAATGGTTGGAGCTTCGCCAAGCTGCAAGTGCATCAAGGGTCCATATTTCTTTGCCAAGTCTCGAAGGCGGTGATGGGGCAGGGAGCAAACCAACTGGTGCAAGTTTCCCATCAGAGGCAGTCTCCATGGCCCTGGAGGTATCTTTGTGCTTGAGTTCTTGGCTTTTGGTCGATGTACTATTTTGACTGCCAGGAAAATGAAAATGAGGAAAGCAAAGATGAAGGTTAAAGAGGGAAACTGAAGATCCATGATTTTTCAGATAAGATGCAGTATGCTTGTTACTTGTTAGCACTTGAGTAGTAGGAACACAAGTTTGATCTATATATTAATGCATATGGTTGCCAATCCTGACCAGATTGAGAAAATCTAGATAGTCACTGTCTTGAAAAGTAATGTACACCCAAACTGGGATATATAGTGCAACTTACTATCCCAGTTTGAACACATTCTTACTAGCTTTTGAAAGGTCTTGGTCTTTTGTTGATATTTTGAACACGTTCTGGGCCACAAGCTAGTAAGACAGATGTTCACGTGAAGTTTAGCATCTCTCTTTCGGTTTTGTTTTGTTAGGCAAAAATAATATGTCATCTGCGTTCTATGTCAAAATAGCTAAGCTAATTCACGCATACTTTCTCTAACATAAATTGTTAAGAGTTTCAATGCGTCAGGGAAAAGCTAAAACTAGGATTCATCAACGGCCGTGGCTTTTACCATTGGTGCCAACAGCCCAGCTACATCAAAATTTTATCTTATCTCAACAATTAGTGAACAGAATTCTTGAAGTTAACACAATTTTAGATTCAATTTACTTGAATATTTGATAATTTCAAGATCAATGATTTTTTTTCGCTCTCTTCTTATAGTTTATAGAGTGGAGAGCCAAATGCTTTATAAGCATTCACCAATATTATACTATTTTTATCAAGTACAAACATTGTTTAAATCATGCAGTGATAAAAGAGAATGAAATTAGAGCAAGATAAATGAAAGTGAACAGGAATTTATGTAGTTCCGCATCATCTGAGAATTTGTTAATACAAGGAGTGTGTTTCTAGATTTAATTAAAAAAACAGAGGAGGTGCTAAAGCTTCCTTCCATACAAGGTACATATTATGTTTAAATTACAGTCGCAACAAATTGATCTTGTGAAATTTCAAAAAAAAAAAAAATTGGTAACATGTACAATGTTTCTTCTATTTTGAAGATTTATATAAACTATTCTAACAGACGAGGTCCAAGTAATGTACACCCAAATCAAAATAGCCATCAAGGCATCAAGTTAGCAAACAATCATTTTCTCTAACATTACTATGAGTCAAATAAAAGTTCATCTGATCCTCATGCTCAAATATAAACACGATTACTTTAGGCATGCATGCTTCCTTTAGTGGTAAGGCCTTTTAACAATGCCTCATTTTTACAATTTCATTTTGGTCAATCTTTACGCATTATTTGTATCTAACAGGAACGGAAGCTTTTGTCATTATATTTTACTTACAAATTTCACTCGTCTCAAATAATAGTGGCCGGATAGGCATTTTTTATTTGAAGGTGTCACGTGTCAATTTCAAGTCTTAAATACTATAATTGGATAATTTTCTATTGGTTTAAGCTTTTGGATCTGATGGTAATATTATATTAGTTACACATGTTATACGGTAAAGGAAGTTTAACATGTATTCATTATTTGTCATCCATCCATGTTATACATAAGAGGACATATCATGTGTCAACCTTAAGTTTTAAATATTATAGTTGGATCATTTTTTATGAATTTAAACTTTTGGATTTGATAGTAATTAATAGAAATGATCATATATCACTATAAATTTATATATATATTTATGTCTGATGTTGGGAATCAACATCAAGTATATAAATGAAAAATTATTTGATGTTTATTGCCAACATCAAGTATATACATATACCTGGTGATGGCATCTGATTAATATTATATTTAATTAGGTTTGAAAGTTCTATACAATTTGATAAGCCTTCGTTTATGGCGTAATTTAAGAATGGAGAGTGTCGAAAATGCACTTTTTTAATTTAATTTTTATATCTAATGTTTCAAAAAGTTATTGAACTGATATCTAAGGGTTAAGTGACTAACTATTCTCAGTAACTTTATTGATATCACTTTCTTAATTTAATTTTTATATATAATATTTTAAAAAGATACTGAACTAAAATCTAAGTACTTAAGAGCTAAGTAACTAACTATTCTCGGTAACTCCATTGATATCACTTTCTTAATTTAAGTTTTATATATAATGTTTTAAAAAGATATTGAACTGAAATCTAAGGGCTAAGTGGCTCAGTAACCTCACTGATACAGTAAGCACATAGCATACACTTATCAAGAAATATTATATAATAAATATTAAAATCATTCAAATATGTACAACGAGAAAAACAAATTAGTTAATTTATTATTTTATAAATAATGCAGTAGAAAAGAAAATGTATTAAAGAAGAGAGAGGAAAAGAATATATTTATTTCGGATGTATCAATATGTACATATTTAAGAATATAAGTGTATTTTAATCATCCATCTTATTTAAATTCAAAGGTCAATAACTTATATAAGAAATTGTGTAATTTTTAGAGGCTACTAATCCTATCCGCTAACATGTTTAAGATTGTATACGTATACAGACAAGACAAGACAAACTTGTAACATATATTATTATATTTTATGGCCTCATTTGATATCAGAGAAACGATGATAAGAAATGGGAATCAATAGCAAGTCATTTTTCCTTCTTACAGTCAGTCCAAAAGCCTCACTCATGTCCGGGTGCTCTCATTTCATTCCATTTGGGAGCTCCCAATCAAAATGGAACAACAATTGTGCGAGTGGCAGTTCAACATTCGGCAGTGCAAACTGAATGCCCGGGCATAATCCTTCTTCCCGCGCCAAATGGGCTGTACGTAAAATCTGTTCCCTTATAATTAACTGGACTATCAAGAAGTCTCTCAAGATTAAATTTCTCAGCAGGTTCAGTCCAATATTTGGATCTCTTCCAATTGCCCAAGCGTTCACTATGGTTTTCGTTTTGACAAGTATCTCATATGACAACTCGCTGTGTTTTCTCTTGGAAGTAAAAGAGGAGCAGGAGGGTGTAGCCTCAAGATTTCTTTGACTACTGATTTCAGGAATTTTAATTCATGTATGCTAGACTCATCAACTTTGTCATTTTCGTCAAACACACGTCCTACCTCAGCTTATCTCTCCTTCGACACCTTTGGATTTTTTAGCATTTCTGACATTGCCCATTCTACAATTATTGATGATGTCTCATTCCCACCAGCAAAAAATATCCTGAAAACAATTAATAACCATTTGTTACTATCAGTTACCATTAATAATAATATTTAAAATTTGAGGTTATAATATATTAACATGTCCTCTCACATGCAATGTGGACAGACAACAATTATGCACATGAACAAAAAACATATGATGGACACATGCTAAAGGTCTCCTACTTATAATATGTGCAACTAAAATTTCAGATAAATGAGGGAGAGAGTGTGAACCTCCAGGCTAGATTTAATACCATGTTAATTACAGTGATAGTTAACTAGTTACTATTGGTGTTCACTTTTAAATGTGTAGTTAATCAAATCAACAAACAAAACTGTTAATTATTATTAGACTCAAACATTTAAACTGATAAGAAAAGACTAAATTATAATATTTAATATTTGAAATTGACATATGACACGTCTTCTCGAATGTAACGTGGACAAATGACAGATGATGAACGTCTCCCTTACTATATAATATATGTAAGGAGAAGATTTTTCAGATAAAGGAGAGAGATAGAGTTTGAACTATGAACCTTCAAACTCTGATTCCATATTAATTACTATCAAATCCAAAAATTTAAATTAATAGAAAAAGACTCAATTATAGTAATTAAGATTTAAGGTTGACACATGATAAAAACTATCAAATCAACAAACAAAACTAACCTAGATGACTGCTTTAATATTGCTGTTTGTTAGGGGAAACTCAAGGTCACCATCCTGCTGGAGTCTGAAAAATACATCAACTGAATCTTTCTCTCCTTCTCCTTGGCCTGTTTTCGTCTTCTGCTTCCGCTCTCTATGCTCATCGAAGATGTCTTGAAGTATTCTATCTTGCTTCTGATGCAGCTTCTTGACTTTCCACTTCATTCCACTAATCACTTCAAGAATTCCAATAGAAGGGTAGAGATCAGAAACTGAAAAACCTGAAGCTAACCGCATAACTTCCATGACAATTGATGTGAATTTTTGTTGATCTTCGCATTTGTTTCCAAAGGCTGCTCTCGCAGTTATACCATAGGTTATGCGAAAATTTTCTCCCTTAGATTGACTAGTGATCCTTCATTTGAATATAGTGTTTTGATGAGATTGGACGTCTCCTCTTCCCTGATCGATCTAAATGATTGGACTCGATTTGCACTCGAAAAGCCCTATAGTGCAAATTTTGCGCAAATGTCTCCAATAATTGCAGTATGGCGCAAAGCCAATATCTGTATAATTATAAGAGAGGTCCTTGCAAGAAACAAGAGGAGGCCTATTAGCAAAGATGATGCCATGAGTTCTGAGAACCTCTTCAGCTATTTCGGCGGAAGAAACTACGATGGTTGGGAACTTCACCAAGCTGCAGGTGCATCAAGGGACCATACTTCTTTGCCAAGTCTCGGAGGCGGTGATGGGGCAGTGAACCAATCAGCTGGTGCATGTTTCCTGTCAGAGGCAGTCTCCATGGCCCTGGAGGCGACTTTGTGCTTGACTTCTTAGTTTTTGGTCCATGTAATATTTTGACTGCCAGAAACAAGAAAATGAGGAAGACGACGATGGAGGTTAAGGAAATTGAAGCTCCATTTGTTTTCAGATAAGAAGCTATACGCATATTAGCACAGGAAGACACAAGTTATTATACACGAGTTGATATATATATATATAATTAGTAATTTTAAAACGTAATCGATTCAGATGTTTTGATAACCAAATGCATTGTAGACGATATATAGACGATATATATATCGTCTACAATGCACTTAGCTATAGAAACATCTGAATCAATTACGTTCCAAATTTTTATATATATAGTCTATAATGCATTGGGCATCAAAACATTTGAATAGATTACATTATAAAATTATTGATTATATTTTATTATATATATTGTCTATAATGCACCAGAGTATTAAAACATTTGAATCGATTACATTTTAAAATTACTAATTTTTTATTATATCTAATTATATATTATTATATGTGATTACAAATTATAACTAAATATGATTGATTATAACTAAACATGGTAAATATAATCTAATTTATTTAGTTGTAATCATATATAATAATACATAATTAGATATAATAAAATAATTTTAGAATGTAATCCTTCATTAGATATATCAATACCTAAGTGTTTGTGTATATATACAATTTAAAAATAAAATTAATGTGAAACTATTTATTTTTACGATAAAAATAAAGTTGGATGATATTATTTTTTATTTTAAAGATTTTTTCTCTATACATATGATAAGGTTATTTACGACGAGACTGAGAAACTCAAAATAGTTACTTTCTCTTCAATGAAAACAAAATACATTATCAATTATCTTGGAAAGTATGTGCAGCAGTTCAAAAATGGGTCACTTGAATGACCGGTCTCAGTTTGGAAGGACAAATGTGCTTGCTAAGACTAGGAGTATGTAATGACTTGTCCCAAACTAATTACTCTAGTAGCCAGGTGGAAGGAAGGAACAACAGACACTTGGGCAATAATTATATGTGTCATTTCATAATAATTGAGGAGCTGATCAAGTGCTTTTACTAAACGTATGCCAAGCATTCTTCACATCATTACATCTCAGCATGCTAAAAAATTGCACTTGTGATGCAGCAGAGGTCAGTCCAGACAGGCTCTGAAATAATTGCTGTTGTATTTGATGAAAGTAAGTGCCATTTTGAGTAAAGATGCACAAATCATTA
Source organism: Litchi chinensis (assembly GCA_019925255.1). Classification (NCBI taxonomy): domain Eukaryota; kingdom Viridiplantae; phylum Streptophyta; class Magnoliopsida; order Sapindales; family Sapindaceae; genus Litchi; species Litchi chinensis. The sequence goes on along the minus strand of CM034462.1, from coordinate 34,704,632 downwards.
TATCTCGGAAACAATTAATGTCCCTAAGTTACGTTAAGGTTGGAAGGTTCACTTCTAATGTGTAGCTATTCAAATCAACTAAACAAATTTATAACCCAAATGACTGTTTTGATATTGGTGTTAGCTAGGGCAGAAAAAAAAAAACACTAATACAAGCTTTTCTTTTTTTTTTTTTTTTTTTTTGAACGGAGGAGAGAGAATTAAAATACATGCTTAATAAAACATATAATAATGCTTTTAAAAAAAAATGTATGATAACAAAACACTGAATTGAGTGGAAGTTTGAGGCTTGCATATTGAGACGAATCAACATCACTTGTAAATATTAAGTGGAAGAAATAGAACATGAGATGGATATTAACTGATCCAATTTTGTCTTATTGTGGGCCATTTGGATCCATTTTTATATAGTCAGGCCTGGGCCTTTGTAGATTATTGGATCAACGATGATGAGAATATATTATTCCATACAATGCGATTTATTCATATATATTTTTACAATGAGATTTATTCACTAGTCATGAGACACATAAGCTTCCATGAACGAAGGCATGACATGAAACTAGACAAACTAATGTCACAACATCAATTATTTATATTACTTACATGCAACAAAGTTAAAAATGCTATTCTTTCTTTTTCAGGTCCGGTGAAACAGATGATGGATGATAAGGAATTGGAACGACGTACAAGTCATCTTTTCTTCTGATTGTGAGTCCAGAATTCTCAGTCATGTTTAAATCATCACCCTTCATTCCATCAGGGAGTTCCCAATCAAAGTGGTACAATAACATTGCGAGTGGAAGTTCCACATTGGCTAATCCAAATGACATGCCCGGACACATCCTCCTGCCGGCACCAAATGGGGTGTATTCAAAGTCATACCCTTTATAATCAATACAACAATCAAGAAATCTCTCTGGATTGAAGCTTTCTGGTTCAGTCCAATACTTGTGATCTCTGCTGATTGCCCATACATTAACAATGACTTTGGCTTTGACAGGAATGTCAAACCCATTAATTTCACATTTGTTGCTACATTCTCTTGGGAGTAACAACGGGACAGGAGGATGTAATCTCAAAGTCTCTTTTATAACTAGCTTCAGGAATATCATTTCATTGATGGTTGTTTCATCGACCTTCTCATTTCTTTCAAAGACTTGCCTGACCTCATCTTGTGCCTTTTTCATCACTCTTGGATTTCTCAACATTTCCAACATTGCCCAATCTATGGTTGTGGCAGATGTCTTACTACCCGCACTAAAAACATCCTGGAAGTGGATTTATGAAAATAGATTTAGAATCATATCATACAAGATTACATAAAGAGAAATTCTGGTAATTACAACAATTATAGTCTCATTCATCTTACAAGGCTTTTGCTCATACATTCATAGTTCACAAAATAAGTAAATAAACAAAAAAGACCTTAGCATTGATGATTTTAGAAGATGAATTGTGTTGTGCAATAGAGATGCAATAATAAAGTAAGAAGAAGAGACAAAACATAGAGAATTATAGTAGTTCGACAGTGTGTCTACATCCATTTTCGTACGGTTGAAAAACTTCCTATAAACTTTTAATAGAGTTACAGCAGTTACTTATATATTAAAACTCTAATCCTGAAAGTACCCTTACAAATACCGTACTGTATCGTATCGGCTTGTTCTTTTCACTCCATCAACTAGCCTCACATATTACTTATGTAAATATGAGTCATATAATCAACAAATTGGCTTGAAACTAAATCAATTTAGCTGTTGGAAGGGAGATTATTTTATGTTTAGAAACTAAGAATTTATTATCAGGTAACCGCTAACCTCCCTTAGGTTGTAGACCAAACCCAATAACAGATACAATATGTACAAAAAAATAATATATTGGGGATGCAAACCGAAAATCTTTCGACAAAACTAGTTTTGAAATAATATATATCACATAACAATTGGACCTAAAAACTTAATGAGTAAAATCTTAAATAGTGATATAAGCTCTTTAACATACATAAACACTATATAAGTAAGAACGGTTACCATCATGACTGCTTTGATGTTGTCTGTAGTTAATGGAAATTCAAGTCCCCATGTCTTGTTTTTGTGTACAGTTTCGATTTCTTCTTGCATTGCTGTCATCCATAAAGGTGCATTTGAACTGCTTATATACTTCATGGAAAGTTGAAGGTTCTTCATCTTTTATTAGAAAACAGTATATAACATTGCTCTCCATAACATACTCCGAGTACCATACTGGTGATCTTCTCTCTCGAGTCAACCATTGAATTTCTGAAGCCTCAGTTTTTTACTAGTTCTTATACTTCATGCTCTAGTTCTACTTAAGAAGAAACTAAATTTTTATGTTCTGAATTATAAAACAACAGGAAGGGCCTCATCTTGTGTAACATATAACATATTGTAAATAATATATAGATATTATTTAACTATAAGATACATTCCAAATAATTTGTATAATTATTTATTAAATAAGATATATTCCAAATAACTTGTATAATTATATATTATTTAACTGTAAGATACATTTCCAGATACACTTTTTATCTTTTTCCGAATGATATGTATAATTATATATTACTTACAATATGTTATATGTTACACAAGATGAGGCCCTTTCACTTGTTCTACAAGGAAAGCATTTTTTTTTTCCCAAAAAAAAGATGACGATAAAAATTGGCATTAATTCTTAATTGCAATCTCACAGTAGACTTGAGGTAGTAGAGCAACTACTCATGATGTCGTTTCCACGAAAACGTAATTCTTATTGATAAAGTATTGTAGGTTAGTCAACTGATACCAAGGTAATTTAGTGATAAACTTATTACACCTCTGCCTATGAAAGAGTTAGCGTGAGTGATATTTCTCTCCATCTTTCAAGTTTGTAATGGTAACAAATAAATAAACATTAAATTGACTAATGTTGTTTGGGAACAAAATTGTAAATATTAAATTATGGAGATTAAACAATTACTAATTAATTAAGTTTACATTGAAGAGTAACTCAGCTCTTTAATTTTTTTTTTTTTTTTTTGTCCTTTCTGTGATTTTTATATTATGACGAGGACGTCACAATGTTGAAATCATCCCCAAATTCTTTAGAATATAGAGAAAATAATTTTCTATTAGGACCATTTCAAAAGGGAAAAAAGGCGATCCTCCCAGCAACAAAACAAAACCAGAGAATTTCTATTAAAAAGAACGGAAAATTTTCAAGTACTGATTTTCATCAATATGAGGATGTGACTATGAAATTCGAAGAATTAATGGATTAGGTTTGAAATAGATAAAAACATATTAAAAAAAATGAGGTTTTGCCAATTTACTGGTTGAAGAAAGTCACTTATCAATAATAACCTTTGAATTGATTGTAAAGATGATTATCTAAAAATGTCCAAATGGTGTTATTGATGGGTATTGGCAAGGTAGCCAAACCCAAAAAAAATGTATCAATTAAGTGTAATAAGACTTATTCAACAAGCCACGACATACAATTTTATTTGAGCAACTTTATCAATAACACCGTACAGATTGACATGCAATTACAGCAATTTGAAGCGACAACAGATTATCGCAAAGCAAAAAGGCAAAAAGAAAAAAGTGATAATAAATTATTGAATAGTTCTCGCTTTCATCAAATAGATCAAAACCCTTGCACATCCTCTCTTTAGCTTAGACAGCAGTTGAAGGCCGATATGGAATTGGAATCAAACATAGTTCATCTTTTCTTTTTACTGTTACGTCGTGTACCTCACTCATGCATGTTGAAATCCTCATGCTTCATTCTGTCTGGGAGTTTCCAGTCGAAGTGGTAAAACAACATTGCTAGTAAATGCTCTACATTGGCTAGACCAAATGACATTCCTGGGCACATTCTCTTACCAGCATCAAAGGGTAAGTACTCAAAATGTGACCCTTCAAAGTCAATAGGAGAATCAAGGAATCTCTCCGGAATGAAGCTCTCGAGTCCACTCCAATATTTTGGATTTCTTCCAATGGCCCACGCATTAATAAGGACTTTTGTTTTGATGGGTAAATTAAATCCCTTAATCTCACACCTATCTGTAGATTCTCTTGGAATTTATAAAGGAGTAGGAGGATGGAATCGTAACGTCTCTTTGACAACTGCTCCCAAATATTTCATTTTAGTTATGCCCTTTTCATCGAACTTACCTTTCTAATCAAAGACTTGCCGCACCTCAGCTTGTGCCTTCTTCATCAGTCTCGGATTTTTTGAGTTCGGACATTGCCTAATCTATAGTTGTGGCGGCCGTATCAATACCGGCACTAAAAATGTCCTGCATGCAAAAGTAATTAGAAATATATGTTAAAACCATTATCAGAACATAACTTCTAGCCAAGTAGTTTGATCATTAATCTATCTTCAGAGAAACTCAAATTCAAAATTGTGAAGTGATATGGTAATTTGTGTTTTTATGTCAAACTAAAAATAAGTACTTCATGGAAAGTTGAAGGCCCTTCATCCTCTATTAGAAAACAATATGCAACAATACTCTTCGTAACATACTCCGAGTGCTATACTGGTGGTCTCCTCTCTTGAGTTAACTATCGAATTTCTGGAGCCTCGGTTTTTATTGGTTCTTGCACTTCATGCTCTAATTTTGCTTTAGAAGAATCAAAATTTTTCTGTTTTGAATTATTTTCTACTCGTATAATTGTAGTCTCTAAATTTTCTTTTGAAGTGCTATCATCTCTATTTCTTTAAAGTTGATCTTCTACAAAGATCACGTCCCTATTGATGATAAACTTGTGGACAATGAGATCCCACATGCGATACTCCTTCACTTTATCAACATACCCCAAGAATATACTTTTTTTTTTTTATTTTGAATCAAGCTTTGTTCTTTCTTTTATATTATACATCACGTACACAAGATATCCAAATAAATGTGAAGTAGAATAATCGGTAAGTTTACTGGTCAATATCTCCATTGGTGTTTTTAACTCAATTGCTATGGATAGACATCGATTTATCACATAACAGGTGGTCTTTACTGCTTCTACCCAAAATGACTTGGTAAACCTATAGTCTTCAACATAGCTCTCATTCTTTTTACAAGAGTTTCATTCATTCACTTTGCCACCCTATTTTGTTGAGGAGTGTATATGATTGTGAACTACTTTTTGATTCCTTCTTGCTTGCAAAAAGCAAGAAACTTCTCATTTATATATTCTCTTCTATTATCTGTCCTCAAGCACTTGATATTTTTCTCAGATTCAAGTTCTACCCTTGTTTTGAATGCCTTGAACACTGGAAATACATTTGACTTCTCCTAGTAGGGTACATGTAACTTCTCCTTAAGTAATCATCAATGAATCATACAAAGTATTTTACTCCTCATAGGGGTATATCCGGTGATTCCCAAATATCAAAATAAATCAAGTCTAGAATGCATTTGCTCCTGACAGTAGAATTGCTAAACTTCAATCTATGTTGCTTACTTATCACACAATGCTCATAAAAAGGTAGATTTATCTTTTTGAGCCCAAGAAGCAATTTGCATTCGGAGAGAATCTTCAAACTTTGATCAGATATGTGGCCTAATTTATGATGCCACATTATCATTGACTCTTCCCTATGGTTGGTTAATGCAATACATGAATATCCTCTAGTAGTGTTTTTCCATTAAACATGTATAGATTTGTAGCATTTTTTTCTTTTTTCATGACAACAAACGCACCGATGACAATTTTTAAGACCCCATTTTCTATATAGGTCTTACATCCAAAATCATTCAGTTGTTCTAAAGACAATAGATTCTTGTTCAAGCCCTCCACATGTTGTATCTTCTAAATAGTACGAACTATACCATACCTCATTTTCTTTATAGGTCTTATATCCAAAATCATTCAATTATCCTAAAGACAATAGATTCTTCTTTAAGCCCTCCACAAGTTGTACCTCTTGAATAGTGCAAACTATACCATCGTGCATTTTTATCTTGATTATATCGATATTAGCAATCTTCAAAGCATGATCATTACTTATAAATATAGATCCTCCTAAGATAAGTTCATATGTGTGGCACTATTCTTTATGAGAGGTCATGTGCTAAGTGGTTGTTGAATCTAGAATCTAGATGTCAGCAAATCATAATCTGCTTTCCATAATAATAGTTGCTTTGTTGTATAGGACGTCACTATCATATGAGGTACTTGCTATACATTCTTGTGAGTTTGATGACTTAGGAGTTTTATTTTTTTGTATCAACATTCATCTTTGATGTGCCCTTTCTTGCCACAGTTATAACATTTGGCATTCTTCTTACTTCTTGATTTTGATCTACCACGATTGAGACTCCCACTGGAGCCACATTCTGTTAATCTCTCTCTTGTCGTTGAAAAAGTCTCTATTGTTTACTACTTGTTAATCTGTCTTTCTTATTCTTCCATCCATTTTCTTCTTCTAAGTTAGCAACTATAATATCATCAAAAATTAGATAGTATATAATAATATTATTTATCATGTTAATGACAAGTTGATCATATGAATTAGGTAGACTTTAAAGTAGAATTTTTGCACATTCATTTGCCCTATTATATGACTCAACACCAAAAGTTGAGAAAATAGATTATTTAAGGTGTTGATGTGGTAAGTTAATATTATAAATTCTGCCATTCGAAAATTACCAGCTTCCTTTTAAAAAATAATCTTCATGTCTAATAACTTAGACTTGTACAATTTTATCTAAGTGTCTCATACCTCCTTAGCCATCTTACTCTCCTCCACACTTGATAATACATCATCTGCTAAGGCTAGATAGAGATTGGCAATTACGTTGTTATCCATATCTTTCCACTTGGCATTATTAGTGATCTCGACTGGCTTTTCTTCTATTATTTGTAAGTAATTATCTTTTTTCAAGTTAGCCTTCATTTTCATTTTTCACAATGAAAAATGACTTCCATTGAACCTTTCAATTTCAAATTCCACTACCATATTTGTGAAATCCTCATAAGATATTCAATGAACAGTATCATCAATAGTACTCGTATTCCAAAATAGTGCACCTATCCATGAATAATGCCCTAGGTCAGTTCCCAAGAAAGAGAGGTGGGTCACAATAGACACACTTAAATACCAAATTTTTCTTAGCCAAAACCTTTCTTAAACATGCATTTCCACACCACCACATTTATTTTCAATAACCAGAAGCAATTCTTTTTTGATGTGGAAGATTAGATAATATTGCAACCATACTTAGAATTTTATAAAGATTCCATGGCTCTGATACCACTGTTATGACGATCTGAAACTATTCTAATCCACTGTAAACCTGAAATCAAGAATAATATTGAAAGAAAATACAAGTGAACAAATAAAATAAAAATAGTGAACACAAGATTTACATGGTAAAACTCTCAATGTGAGGGTAACATTCACGAACCAAAATTAGAAGAATTTTATTATATCAACAACAAAAATATAATCTCTCCCTAAAATTTAAGAAAGAACTTAGGAGAAGAACTTTTCAAATGAACTTGAGAGTTTGGAAATGGGATGTTTGAGGGACGTATTACAATTGCCTATTTATAGGCAAAGATATGGAGATGCAACTTACTTCCTTTAATTTTTAAATGCAAAGTTAGTGATAGTCACTGCATTATTTGGTCCACCAAGTTAATAATTTAGATTCCACATTATTTGCTCCACTAAGGTAACTAATGACACACATCTCTACATGTGCCTCCATTTATGGCTTCACCTTTAACAAATAAAAAAAGAGAACTACTTCTTTCACAATCAATTTTGTTTTTGTGGTTGTAATTAAAGTCTGCTTATAGAACAAGTGGGTGCTATATACCCTATAACATATTGTTGATAATATCTAGATTAGCACGAAAATATTTGTCTCTATACAAGAAAAAATCCAGAAAACAATCCATATGGCTACATAGACAATCAAAGAGGAGAAAGATCCATTCAATCAATGTAGAATTATAAGGTTTGATTGGCTTATTGATAATGCTTTTCACTAATTGAATGGATAATTTACTTATAACAATAATAATGCTTTTCACAAATTTAAAGGTTAGGTCAGGTTGGATTCAAAATTGTGTTTTTCTCAACCAAATCCTCATATATATATATATATATAGAGAGAGAGAGAGAGAGTAATTCTACCATCAATACTTCCTAACTTTTTTAAAGTTAAGACAAAATAATTTCAATAATAGATTAGATCTAATAAATAGAAACAAAGAAAAAATAAATAGAAATAAAAGTCAATTTAACCAACTTACCATCAGCACTTCCCAATTTGTTGATGTAAGGGCATAATTTTATTATTCTAATATAATATAATTATTTATTTTCATTTCGGCTTTTTGTGTTTTTTTCCGATTAGATTTAATCTATGATTGAGATTGTTTGGTTATAACTTTTTAAAGTTAGGACTAATGGTAGAATATACATATATATAATTATATTATTCTAATATAATATAATTATTTATTTCCATTTTTGTTTTCTTAGTTTCTGTTTGTTAAATCTAATCTATAGTTGAGAATGTTTAGTCATAACTTTTTTAAAGTTAGAAGGTATTGATGTTAAAATTATTATATATATATATATATATATAAATTAGGATTGAGGGATACAAATTTTGACATAAATTTAGGCACAATTTATTGACCAATGGATGATAAAAATTTTAAAGGCTTAGATTCATTCACACCTTTGTATATAATTTAATTTTACACTTTACATAAATATGTTATTTTTTCTTATGTCGCTTCATAATTACGTCATTTCTCCTCTCTCTAATTAATATTAAAAGCCTATCGATTAAAAGCAATTAATGCTGGCATTTTTTATTTAATATTAAATACTCACCAATTAAAAACCCACCAATTTTTTCCCTATTTTCCAAAATTCCACTATTACCCTATTGATATGTTATTGCAGAGTTGCGATCCAATCCATGTCTTTCAATATGTTATTGCTCCTTTATTGATATTTACTAAAATTTGTTTATCTGATTGAGTGTTCCTATCAATCAAGACAGTTACCCATATATTTTATTTTGGGTATTTTAATCAGAGCCTTATATTATTATTTTTATTATTTTTGTGACTGGTTTTGGAAACTTCTTGTTATTAATGTTGTTGTAATTCTAGAAGGTTTAAATAAAATTTAGATGTGTCGTTTGAGGGGAGGCATGCCCATATTAGGTCTGCCAATGTCTGTCAGCTTGTTAGTGAAGTCTATACGCTTCTTTTATTGTGTTTTTTAATCATTTAACACTTTTGTTTTAGTGCTTTTATTATTATTATTATGATGGATGCCAAATTGGTTTGTTTTAATGGTGACATTGAAACCAATTTTCAGTAACTAACACAACATCTTATTACCATTCTTTTGGGCGTGCAAGCACATCAATATGATGTGCTTACAATGCATACGTGTAGGCAAATACTAATAACTAGTTCATGTCCAATTTGGTGTGCAAGCACATCAATACGATTTGACCTTTGTTTTTTGTATTACATGATAATGGTTTTGTTTTATACAATTTGCAAGTCTGTACATATGTTCATGATAAAATCATGTCTCTAAGTTACTTTATCATGATCTTAATAGACAAAATACAAAAGTTTAATAATTGGTGGTCGGCTTGGATCCAAATTATGCATACTTCGATCCTAAGCCACGCATTATGTTTGATTTTGGCTTATTTATATTTTCAATTTCTCTATTTAAAAACCAATTTATATATTTTTTGTTTACATTATAGTTCATTAAGATTTTGAACACGAAAGTTTAAAAGCGTATCATTTCTTTTTAAGAGATGATAATTTACTTAAAATAGAATAATCTGCATGATACTAGGTGGGCAAAATCTCTAATAACACTGCATATCGGATTTATTCAAATGCTTCTACATGCATTTATTATTAGAGATTAAGTGAAGTTGATTATCTGCTCAAATTTTATGTACCTAACTGTGCATAATATGTCAAACATTATAAGCTTGAAATGAGAATGAATAATTATTTTTATTTCACTACAACAAAAATGGGTATCCATGTCCATACCAGGCGACCAGCCCAGTGTGGATAGAGCTGATATAATTGCTAGCAATATATATATCGGACGGATGCCTGGTATAGATACTAGTAACCATACCGAGCACAGATCAAGATGGATACACATAAAAAATGGATCGACCTACAGGTCAACTCGTGGATTCGTTTATCCATACTGGGCAAGTGCTTGGTATGGATATCCATTTTCAAATTAAAAATATATATACATTTTTTTAGGAAATATATTATTTTATATTAAAATAAAAATGATATTACAACATACATGAAAAAATCCATTTATATATAATCACTTGAAAATAAATATAATCACTTGGGACCCATTCTCTTTTTTTCTTCTCACCACTTGATCCGCTTGAAGACAAACCACTAGATGCATCTTCAGCCGATATCTAAAAATGTTACGGAAATAACATATATTAGTAACAAACACATAGGTAACAAACTCAATATATAAAAGAATACATATAAACTCAATCAATTTTATGAAAATTTTGACAAAGTTTTCCCTATTTTTTAAACTTCCCAAAAATGTTATTCACCGGCAAATTAAAGTAATTTCACAATAAATACAACAGAAACAGAGACTTAGTCTCTTCGCAAATAATATATATATCTATACACACACACACACACATGTCAAATTCATATGAAAATATAAATTCTTCCTTTGAAATGTCTACGACTTAACATACAAATATGTTACCATTTCAATACCTTAAAGCAACAACAGTAGCATCTACAAAAAAAAATAATACTATAAAAATTAAATAAAATAAAACACAAAAAACAAATACTACAAAATTAAATAAAACACTCAAAAAATTCAAACAAAAATAATCATACCTTCTTGATGAAGAAAACAGCGAAAGAGGACTAGATTAGCGAAGACGATAGTGCTAGATGGCAGAAGAGGATTAGATCTGCAAATACAATGGCATCGGACGATGGAAGAACATGGTGAGATGGTTGAAAGAGAAGAAAAGAAGTGAAAAAAAATAAGACAAAAAGAAAAAAAAAAAAAAAGTGACGATTGGATGGTCGCACCAGCGGTGACGTGGTCAGAATAAGTTCAACTGTCGCTCAAATGGAAGAAGAAGAAGAAGAAGAAGAAGAAGAGAAGAAGAAGAAGAAGGGGAGAGAAGACTTACTATCGACGGTAGATTGACGACATCTGCGAATGACGACTACTGGAGCAATGAACGGGCGATAAAGTGGGAGAGACAACTAGGGTTTGAGAGAGAGATGATATGAGAGAAAGAGATAAAGAAAGAAAGAAAACGGTGAAATAAGGGGGAGGGGAGGAAAATGACTCGTATAGCCCAAATTATCCATACCGGGTTGGTAATGGCCCAGTATGAATAATCAATTTTTTTTTTTTTAAATGTATTATCCATACCAGGCCATTATGAGCCCGATATGGATAGTAGATTATTATCTATACCAAGCATATCACGGGTCGGTATGGATACTAATAAGAATTTGTTTTAAATTAATATAACTTGATTATCCATATCGGGCCATGAATGCTCGGTATGGGTGATCCCATTCAATTTTATTAAAAATAAAGTAAATATTATCCATACCAGGCCACAATGTGCCCGGTATAGATACTAAAAGGAATTTAAAAACTACATTTAAATTTTTTTAAAAAATAAAATAAATATTATCCATACCAGACCATGGTATGCTCAGTATAGATACTAAAAAGAATTTGAAAAAAAAACATGATTATCCATATCACGCATTAATGCTTGGTATGGATAATCATGTTTAAATTTTTAAAAAATAAAATAAATATTATTCATACCAGGCTATAGTAGGCCCGATATGGATACTAAAAAGAATTTAAAAAAACTTCATTATCCATACTGAGCCATAAGGGGTCCGGTATGAATACTAAAAATAATTTTCAAAAATTGATTATCCATATCAGCTCTTTAATGCCCGGTATGAATAATCACATTTGAATTTTTAAAAAAAATAAATAAATATTATCCATACCGGACCATAGTGGGCTCGGTATGGATAATTCCATTTAATTTTTTTTAATTAAATAATGGTATCTATACCGGGCATTTAAGGGCCCGGTACAAATAACATGTTTTGTTATAGTGTTTTATTATCATTTGTAAGCTTGAAATAGTTTGGCTTATTGCAGCAGGTTCTACTGTCTAGAATTTCCAGGCAGCAAAATCTGTTGCCTAATCTAGTTTATCCATTCAAGTTTTCTCTCACTCGAAAGTAAAATCTAAAGAGAGCAATTTTATGTTGTTGGAGTAAAATTGTGATGGATGATGGATTAATGTGAGTTGTTGGTATCATTTGATAATGTGCTTTATTTATTTTATTATAGTTTAATTTTTGGTTGGTAAATAATTAATGATTTCTATTAATGAGATAATTTTAATTTATTATGAGTATTTTGGGTAACTTATGATAGTTTTATTTATTATTATTATTTTTTTGTGAGAGGGTAATTATGTAAATAAGGTGTCAAAAAAGGGTAATTTTGCTAAATTTTCTTTAATAATCTTAGGAGCTATTAAAATGATTTTACAATTAAATAATCAAACGAAATCACTTAATAAAGCACATTTAAATGTTATTAAGTGAAAAAATTAAACAGGTTTGAATTCTAAATAGATTTTTCGCATAATTTTATAGACGTAATGAAACTATAGTAATTGAACAGTCAATTTTTTAACCAGAAAGGTTATTCCTTCGCTGTATTATATAAGAAAAACCATTATCAGAAATATTAGAATACAAAATTCTAATTAATGTCTATGCTGCTAAAATTATAATAAGAGATTGGGGACTAGGGAGGTCTAGCTAAAAAGTTGGAATATGAAATCTAAGTTGTTGCCTATTGGCGCCTAAAACGTGAAATTGATGCTATCAAGTTATCAATTGGCGAGGTAAGAACCGGCAACATCAAATAAATTTGTCATAAAAGGGTCATAAAGATAAAGACAAGATTTTGCAAAGGTAACAATTATGAATAACTTGAAATTGACGCTATCAAGTTATTAAGTTGTGAGCAAGAATTTTCTGTTATCATTTGTTTACTAAAATTTTGATAATTTAGTAACACATCAGTATTAAAAATAATAAATAGTCAAGATTATTACATTTTTCTCTTTAATATATTACTCAAACTTAAACATTTCTCTTAAAAAGTTTAGTGAAGACAATAAATAAATAAATAAATAACAAAGAATTCTTGCTCATCAAGTTGTTTCTTGTTGGCTACTAGAATGTGAAATTGATGCTATTAAGTTATCAACTGGAGAAAGCCATATCAAATAAATTTGTCATAAAAACGTCATAAAGATAAGATTTTGCAATGATAAATAATTATGAATAATGTTATACTTTCCAAAAACTCTTTTTTTTTTTAATGATGTGGTAAAATGATTCATAACAATCACACACCGTATAATCTTGTCATATTATTTAAATAATAAATTTGGATAAAATTTTGGATAATATAGCATTGCAAAGAATAATGTTACACTTCTCAAAATTTTAATTAAATTTTATACCCAAATGATGTAATAAGATAATTGATAAGAGCTACATTATTTATGAGATGGTGCATTGATGATGTGGTGATAACAAGTAAATATGTTACATCATTTAGGTAATAAATGTGGACAAAATTTTGAATAATGTAACATTACTCTAAAGAAAAGGCCATTTCAAATGGTTGGTGTTGTGGGTATAATTTGGGCTGTGTAAATGGGCTAGTAAAAACCCAATGAACTGACCTAGAAGGTTAATCTAATAAGATAAAGCCTAGAATCCAAGGAACAGCTCACAACTAGCTGCCTCCAGCTCGCAACTCTCAGCTTTCAACTAGCTGCCTCCAGCTTGTAGCTCTCATCTCGCAGTTGCTTCTAACTCGCAGCTCTCAGCTTTCAGCTAGCTGCCTCCAACTCACAGCTCTAGTTAAACATCCAACTTAGATCTCAGCATCCTAGCATCTAGCTCGTAGATCGCAGCTAGCTACCTCCAGCTCACAACTAGCAGGATGGAGCTCTCAGCTCTCAACTCCTCAGCATCTAGCTCGAGGTCGCTCAAAGCAGTGAACAGCTCGCCTAGTGGTCAATTAATACAAAATCTTTCAAAATAGGTAGTTATCCAATTTGACCATAATTCTCTCACAAGAAACGGAAGTTAATTCAAATTCGAATTCAGTCAACATAATTTCAAGATATTTGGGGCAATTACCTGATTTTACTCCAACTGATTAGGAAGTGTATTTATAATGAAATTCTTTTTCTATTTTATTGCTTCCTAATCTGTAACAACTCTTCCCCTATAAATAGGGGTTAAAATCATTGTAACAAGATAGAAGAAATAATATACTATTACTCTACCAGAGTATAGAGAGAAACAGTCATGGATGTAGGTTGATTGACTGAACCACGTTAAAAATCTTGGCGTGTTGTTCTTATTCCCTGCCATTTTCTCTTGTTTTCTATTTTATTTCACATTGATTGCAGGTATTGGGTTTTGGGCTCTCGTCGACCAGAAATCAACGTCGATATTTTGGCACTAGAAGGAGGGCCCAGACTACAATCTTGAACTTTCAGCAACCATGGCGAAAGGAAGAACAACCAAAAGTTCAGACCCGATAGCCGATCCACCTGAAAAGCAAGCAGATCAACAAGAGCATGATTTCCAACTGAGGGAGAATGTTGCTGTGCCCATATCAGGCACATCTCACGCCCCTATGACAGGTGTTGCTGTAGGTTTGCCTCCAACGACCTCTCACCAACCAGCACCATTGGACTCTATGGCTGGGGGGCTACATGCATGGCACCAACGACATGAAGCATTAGAAGGCACAGTGCAGCAACTCGCTGAAGCAATCAAGGCGCTAGTACAGGCCCAAGCACCAGCCCCTGATGGACCGCTGAGAGATCAGCCACGACCTGCTAATTCAGTTCATTCCTCTATCTCGCATTTGAGAACTGAAGGTCGTAAAGCTCATAGAGCTGGGAGCCCACCAAGGTCTCGTATGGAATATATGCCAGATCGCAACCCCCCAGGTCGTGAGCTCGAGAGAGGATATAACTCTCAGAACCTAGTATTAGAAGAGCTCTTTCAAAGGGTCTAGCAACTTGAAGCACTCCCTGACACTTCAAACCAACGCCATCAGAATAAGAAGAGGTCCCCTTTCACTAGGGAGATCGAGATATAACCTCTCCCTCCCAGGTTCAAACTGCCCAACATTTTACCTTATAATGGGGATAGTGACCCCTACGACCATCTAGATGCTTTCGATATACAAATGGACCTACAAACGTCTAACCCCTTAGTGAAATATGGTGTTTTCCTGGCCACCTTGGGCGACATTCCACGAACCTGGTTCAGGAGTCTTTTAGTTGGCAATATAGGTAGTTGGGAGGAATGTCAGCAAAAATTCATCAGCCAGTACCGGGCTCTAAAGAGGCAGCTCGCACCACCCTGCCACATCGCTACAATCTTTCAACAATAAAACGAGTCCTTGAAGGACTACATTACCAGGTTCAGAAGTGAGGTCACTAATGTGGAGAATCCCTCAAATGAAAGCATCCTAACCGCGATCTCAGCTGGACTTTGCAAGGATAGGAAGCTCTATGAGAACATCTACAAGTCTTTAGTGAAGGACTTGGGCGAGTTCTATAAGCGAGCTGCCAAGGAGATTAGATGGGAGGAAACCTTCGGCTTCAAAAAGTCTAACCAAATAGATGAACTGGGCAATTTCAACCAGCTGAAGAACAGAAGCAATGGTGGGAATGGAAGTGAAGGGCAGAGTAACAATGCAAATATTCAGGTCGCTAAGAAGGCTAAGAATGAACCCAGAAATGAGCGACCTCAGCATCAAGGTCATCATGATAGCTACAACACCCTATCAGATACACAGGAAAAGATCTTTGCAATGGAGAGAGAGAGGGAGGACTTTAGAAAATCCACTCCTATGAAGACCCCTGCCAAGTTCAGAAACAAGAACAAGTTTTGTGACTATCATGATGAAGTTGGACATGATATTTCGCAATGCCGAGATTTAAAGGATGTCATTGAGGATCTAGTCAAGAAAGGTCGCTTGAAAGACTATGTAGTGCGACCAGCGAACTTGTGACCTCGATAGCCCCCAAAGTAAATATGATAGCAGCCCTAGTAAGCTCCCAATTAAGACATGAATCTGTAGTGTATTCGCATCCAACAGGTCATGTCTATAACATTTAACTTATTTTTCTGAAATCAATAAAAACTTTTAACCTCTTTATTGTTTTAAGATTACATTATGGTGCTATATTAGCTGAGGTCTCAACCCTCTGGACAGCTCCATCAATTGTGCTGTTAGTTGAGGTCTCAACCCTCTGGACAGCTCCATCAATTGTGCTGTTAGCTGAGGTCTCAACCCTCTGGACAGCTCCTTCAATTGTGCTGTTAGCTGAGGTCTCAACCCTCTGGACAGCTCCTTCAATTGTGCTGTCAACTGAGGTCTCAACCCTCTGGACAGCTCCATCAATTATGCTATAAGTTGAGGTCTCAACTCTCTGGACAGCTCCTTCAATTATACTGTTAGCTGAGGTATCAACCCTTTGGACAGCTCCATCAATTATGCTATTAGTTGAGGTATCAACCCTCTGGACAGCTCCTTTAATTGTGCCGTTAGCTGAGGTCTCAACCCTCTGGACAGCTCCTTTAATTGTGCCGTTAGCTGAGGTCTCAACCCTCTGGACAGCTCCTTCAATTGTGCTGTTAGCTGAGGTCTTAACCCTCTGGACAGCTCCATCAATTATGCTGTTAGCTGAGGTCTCAACCCTCTGGACAGCTCATTCAATTGTGCTGTTAGCTGAAGTCTCAACCCTTTGGACAGTTCCATTAATTATGCTGTTAGCTGAGGTCTCAACCCTTTGGATGACTTAACATTGCTATGGCAAGCGAGGTTACGACCCCCTACATAGCTCGTTACAGTTTCACTATGCTAGCCGAAGTTCCAACTCACTACTTAGCTCGACAAAATCTGTGAGCTGTAATCTGCGAACTATGACTTGCGAGCTACATCGCATTAAAATTAGCAATTTCTAAAGCTCATATCAGATGATCTTGTGGATCGAGCTTTGACAACCTCTTTCTCAACAACTTCAGCTAGCTATTCAGCTTCAGCTCGCTACTTAACAACTTCAGCTAGCTATTCAGCTTTAGCTCGCTACTCAGCAGCTTCAGCTAGCTATTCAGCTTCAGCTCCCTACTCAGCAACTTCAGTTAATTATTCAATTTTAGCTAGCTATTCAACAGCCTTTAGCTCGCTATGGTTAGAGCATCCTTAGCCTCCTCCCTAGCTTTCTCAGAACTCATCAGATTGATTTGAAGGACTTGTTGATTTCTCAGTTTCCACTATCATGAATAGGAGCTTGCCAGACAACTTTTTCAAGCTCTTTCTTCTCCTCGAAGACTTGAAGCCCCAACCGCTTCATCGTTCTTATAGTGGCCTGAAATGCAACGAGTAAACATTTAATCTGAATAGTCACCATAAATCAAGTGATGAGAAAGAATCTGAAAAGGCATCGACTTTTACCAGCGGGCTATAGCTCTCAGTCCGAAGATCGCACTTAGAGCTAGGGAGCTAATGTTGTGGGTATAATTTAGGCTGTGTAAATAGGCTAGTAAAAGTCCAATGAACTGACCTAGAAGGTTAAAATAATAAGATAAAGCTTAGAATCCAAGGAACAGCTCGTAGCTAGCTGCCTCCAGCTCGCAGCTCTCAACTTTCAGCTAGTTGCCTCCAGCTCGTAGCTCTCAGCTGGCAGCTAGCTGCCTTCAGCTCATAGCTCTCAGCTTTCAGCTAGCTGCCTCCAACTCATAGCTCTAGCTAAGCATCCAGCTCAGATCTCAGCATCCTAGCATCCAGCTCGCAGCTCGCAGCTAGCTACCTCCAGCTCACAGCTAGTAGGATGGAGCTCTCAGCTAGCAGGATAGAGCTCTCAGCTCTCAACTCCTCAGCATCTAGCTCGAGGTCACTCAAAGCAGTGAACAGCTCGCCCAATGGTCAATTAATACCAAATCTTCCAAAATAAGCAATTACCTAATTTGACCATGATTCTCTCACCAGAAACGGAAGTTAATTCAAATTCGAATTCAGTCAACATAATTTCGAGATACTTGGGACAATTACCTGATTTTACTCCAACTAATTAGGAAGTATATTTATAATGAAATTCTTTTCTTATTTTATTGCTTCCTAATATGTAACAACTCTTTCCCTATAAATAGGGGTTAAAATCATTGTAACAAGATAGAAGAAATAATATATTGTTACTCTGTTAGAGTATAGAGAGAAACAGTCATAGATGTAAGCTGATTGGCTGAACCACGTTAAAAATCTTGGCGTATTGTTCTTATTCTCTGCCATTTTATCTTGTTTTCTATTTTATTTCACATTGATTGCAGGTATTGGGTTTTGGGCTCTCGTCGACCAGAAATCAACGTCGACAGTTGGTATTGCAAGTCCACATCCTTCCTCTATATAAAGCAATCAATTCTAGCATTTTAATCATACAATTAATTGATCACTGTAACCTTTAACTATTAGCTAGCTACCTTGTTCCTCCCGTGGCACAACAATCACTTACTTTCACTAATATGTCAGAGAGTTTAGAAGCCAAAACAAACCAACAAGATATTCGTCAATTGCCAAACATCCCCTCTAACATATGGAAGCATATTCATACATTCATTTTTAATGTTGATTTAGATTGTTTCATGGTAATCACTAGATCCTTTATCAAATTCATTATCAATGGTGTCTAAAATTTCTTTTCTTCAATTCAAGATCCTTTAGTTGTTGATAAGAGCCTGTTGACGTCCGGAGACGGTTAACACTCGATTGAGGGTTAGAACCTCGCTAATAAGACGATTTGTGTAGGGTTGGCGGTGAAGATCATGCCGGGCCGGAGGTGAAGACCACGCCGGGTAACCCCTTTTGGCCTGAAGGATCGCATCCGGAGTTGAACCCTCAACCTTATAAATGTTTTTGGGTTGACAACTCCTACAACAAAGCTGAAAACGTGCATTTTTAATATTGACGTCCAAAGACAGTCAACACCCGGTTAGGGGTTGGAACCTCTCCAACGGAACAATTTATATGGGATCGACGGTGAAGACCATGCCGGGCCGGGAGTGAAGATCACGCCAAACTACCTCTTTTAACCTTGGAGGGTCGCGTCCGAAGTTGAACCCTCAACCTTATAGGTGTTTTTGGGTTGACAACTCTTACCACCAAGCTAATCTACATACAATTACATACCAACATTTCTTTAAATTAAACCATTAAATTCCATCATAACCTCATCATATATCATGACAAAATAATCACACAAATCCATCCTTGGCCGAACAATAAATGCAAACACATTCCTACATTTTTTTTCAAGCTTTTATACCTGCATGCACATCTAAATCACATCAAATATCATGGTAAAACAACCAAAATCAATTTGACCCACTAAAAATTCATCATGGCTGAAAACCACACACAATCCAACATCGACACTCCTTCAAATCTTTCATCAAACTCACATGCAATATAATATCCATGATGTTGAGACTTTAAATCTTCAAACTCCAAACATAAAATCACAACCAACCTATTACAAACATAAACCCAAGCATTTACACAAGAAAAGTCATGGAACTTAGATTCTTACCTTTTCAAATTGACATGCAATGGTTGTATCTTAGTCTAAGGCTTGCATGTAACCCATTTTGACTTGAAAAGCTCTCAAGAATGCTCTCAAAACATCAAAATAACATGCAGCCCTCTTGTTCTTGCTTTAGCCGAGATACACCCCCCTTTTCTCTCCTATGGCTGTATGCTCCTCATTCTTTCCTTTTTGATTTTCTTTCTTTCAAATGGTTTGCATGTGTTAGAAAACACTAAAAAACAACTTAAGAACCAAGAAGTGTAGCAAGTTTACCTTGGTCTCCCTTCCTTGGCCATGAACACCCTTTTTGGTTGAGAACACCCTTCTTTTCTCTCTTGTGGCCGAATGCATTCACTCTCTCCTCTCTTGAAAGAAGGGCTCTCTTTTGTATTTGATCAAGATGCATCTCATTTCTTTTTTTCATTTCATTTATATAGCCCTCACATTATTATGTCATGTTTTATCAACTTGCCATGCATGAATTACACTTGTCAACATTCTTGCCACTCATTTTCCACATGTGAATCATGCATGAGTTCTTCTTGACCATTTGTCTTTCATGCATTCTTTTCTTTCCTTCCTTGCACGTCACATGTCCCTCATGCATTCTCTTTCACGCTAACTTGTCATGCATTCCATTTATACTTTTCAATTCTTAAAATGCCCTTGTATTAGTCTTTTACAACTTTATATCGTCATGTCCTTTTTGATAATTTCTAAATTTATTTTAATCTTTAATTAATTACCAAGCCAATTTCAAATTCAAAAAACATTTTCGATTTGTCCAAAAATTTTATTATAATTCAATTAACACATCCGAAAACTCTACGGAAATCCAATTACACATTCGAATCCGACCATTTTATATTATTTTACTTCCTTGTGTCTAAAAATTATTTATGGCCTATCCGAGAATCATACTAGAATTTGATTTACACCTCTGGGTACTTTAAATTACTTCATTACTCCATAATTAATCGAAAGGGCATTTTCATCCAATAAAATTCAGATAACTTATAACCTATTCAAATAGACTTATTTTTGAATCGTTTTGATTTTCTTTAACACTAATACTAATTTCGAAAATTTTGATTTATGAGATCCACTTTTCAAAAATTACTATTCATGCGAACATGATTCATCCGAAAATACTATTCACTCATAAACCTATTCCAACAAATTACGATTTTTGGAGTCTATTTCTTAAAAATCACTATTCACTCAAAAATACTATTCATATAAAAATACTATTCATCAAAAAAATAAATTATTTTTTATAAAATGAAGTTTTGGGTTTTACGTAGTAAAGAAAGATGAGAGTTGAGTGTCAATATATTAAATAAAAATGGACAAGTGTCATGCAGTTGTTAATGATGAGAGCTAGTGGATTGGCTTGAAAATTAAAGAGGAGAAAATAAGGACATGTGGCATTAATATGATAAAGCAAAAGAAAGTAAAAAGTGACAAAATGGGTTATAACCGAGAAGAGAGGATGAAATGGGAAATAGGCATGAGACAAAAAACAAAGAAATGAAACAAAAATTGGAATCGTGAGGCTAGTCCACAAATACAAAAGCAAAACCAAACAAATAGAGAAAGTGGAGATAAGAACGTGAAGACAAATGTCAAGTGGAAATCGAATGGAATTGTTGTGCAATAGAGAGATTGGAAGAGTGTGGAGGGGTTATGTTCGACCACTTGTGTTAGGATATATATATATTGGTTTTTTTCCAATTAAAAGCACTTCATACACACGCACTTGACCGACACATATTGCAAAAGAAAAGAAAAGAAGGATAAGGATAAGTCATGCAAAATATTGAAATTGGAATAAGACAAAAGAGTAGTGGCAAGAGATGAGAGTTGAAACAAAACAAAAAGAGAGAAGTAGTAGAAAAATATTATATATATTTGTATATAAGGTGGTGTAGTGTGTTTTTAGTGTGTATATATACATGTATGAAAGCTTTTTATATGGAAACAAGCATAGAAGATGTTCAAAGCAAAAAAAAATAAAAATAAAAATAATATAAGAAAGCAAACCGTAAGAAGAGGAAAAAAAAAAAAAAAGATAGAGAGAAGAAGAAAAGGAAGGAGAAGGAAACTGTGAGCAAGGAGAAAAAGGAAGAAGAAAAGGAAAGAAAAGTATTTAGAGGTCTAAATTATCCAGATAAATGATTTTTATTTCAATGAGATTTGAATTTCAGAAAATTAGTTAATTTTTGTATAAGTTTTAAATTGAGTTTTATGTTATTTTAGAGTAAATCCAAGATTATGAGAAATCAGATGAGAATATATTTTAGATCCAAAAATAAACAAAGGAACTGTGTGAGTGAATAAATTTATTTTAATTAAATCGATTGGGTTATGTTTATTTATATTTCAAATGCTATTATTTATTTCAAGTAAATAAATTATTTAATTAATTGATTTTATTAATTATAAATTATGTTTTATGATTGAAATGAGAAATTATTACGTATTCACATTTATATTATGTTGCGAGAAAGAATATTTGTTTATGTTTTGAGAAAAGCATTATTTACTAGTATGTATATTCAGAAAAGATTTGAGAAAAGAAAAGAAAAGAAAATAACTGTTTTTAGAACACCAAGGTTGTACCCTTCCTTCTAATGACCAAATAGACTACACATGTGTGAGTCCCAGATTCGCTCAGCATGTGTATGGCAAATGTCGAGAGAGTCATTGAGTCATCTAGCACGTGTATGACAGATGTTATCCCTCGCTCTACATGTATATTGAATATCTTAACCACGTATGACATATTCTACTGGATACTAATTGATATAGATTTTCAGATTTCAGATGTTATATACTGAGTTTGATCAATATAAATGAAAATTTATAGAACAACTTATTTATATAAAGAAATTCCAAAAAAGTTTTACAGATTATAAATTTTCATATTTTATATTATTAAAGTAATAAAAATAATTTATGTAAAAGTTTACAATTTTACTACAAGATCATATTTAAATTTAGTTTTAGTATTTCAGATATGAAATTATATGAATCATTGAAAAATATTTATTGTTAACAAAAATATATTATGTTTTATTTAGAAATATTTTTGAAAAGATATATCCATTCATTGGGTTTTAACGCTCACTTTTTTATAAATTCATTTTTTCAAGTCCATTGTAGGTTCGTACAGATTATTGTATATTGTGAGAAGGGTTACATGATAATAAACAATTGCATTTGTGTTTATTATTTTTTTTATTTACCAGATTTCGTAAATGTATATCAAAAAATAGTTTTACAAATGAATCATCATTTTATAGATATTTTATAAATATTATATATATTCAGTTATGGGTCTAGCATAAGAAATTTAAAGATTTTAGATTTATTTAATATTATTGTGATCAAAGTGATTATCATATTTACAATAATTATTTTAAAGAATTTTCAATAAATCCATACTTTAATAAAAAAAGATCCAGTTTTCATAGAATCTTCCCGGACTCGAGATAAAAATCGGGATGGGTCTCGTCAACTATTTATTTCAAGTAAATAATTTGTTTAGTTAATTGATTTTACAGATTATAAATTATGTTTTACGATTGAAATAAAAGTTTGTCATAAATTCGTATATATATATATATATATATATATTTATAAAAAATTCGAGTAAGAATTTTATGTTTTCAGTTGAGTTATTATTATAAAAATTTCAGAATGTTTTAAATAATATGATTTTGTGTTTTGAGAAAGAATGTTGACCATGTTTTGAGAAAATAATTTATTCAGTATTATATGGATATTCAGAAAAGATTTCAAAAAAATAAAAATAAATAAAAATATTTTCAGAACACCAAAATTGTACCTTCATCTCTAACAGTCAGATAAACTATACATTTGTGAGTCCCAGATTCGCTCGGCACGTGTATGGTAGATGCCGAGAGAGTCATTAAGTCGCCCAACACGTGTATGAGAGAAGTTATCTCTCACTCTACATGTGTGTTGAATAACTCTATCATGTATGACAGATTTCCTTGGGTACTAGTTGGTGTAGATTTTCAGATTACAGATATTATATATTGAGTTTGATCAATACAAATGAAAATTTACAGAACACCAGATATATATAAAGAAATTTCAAAAAAAAAATAGATTATAAATTTTCTTATTTTATATTATTAAAATTATGAAGATAATTTACATTAAAGTTTACAGTTCTACTATGAGATTAGATCTAAATTTAGTTTCATTGTTTTAGTTATGAAGTTATATGAATCATTGAGAAGTATTTATTGTTACTAGAAATATTATATGTTTTATTTATAAATGTTTTAGAAAAGTTAGATATACTCACTAGACTTTAATGCTCATTCTTTTATAAATCCATTTTTTCAGGTATCCATCATAGGTTCGTACAGATTATTAGGTGTCGTGGAAATGGCCATATGATAATAAGTAGTTGCATCTTTGTATATTATTTCTTTATTTACCAGATTTGGTAAATGTGTTTCCAAAATAATTTTATAGATGAATCATCATTTTACAGATATTCTATACATATTTTATAGATTTAGTTTATGAGTTCAGCATGAGAAATTTAAAGATTTTAAATTTGTTTAATTTATATTTTGATCAAGGCAATTATCAGAATTACAATAATTATTTTAAATGATTTTCAGTACATGTAGACTTCAATCAGCAAGACCCTAATTTTTACGGAATCCTCTCAGACTCGAGAGAGGAGTTGGGATGGATCCCATCATAATGTCTATTTTTTTTTTCACCTCAATTTGATATTGATGAGTGATAATTACATTAGAAATGCTTATTTTAACTTAGAGTATATTTATCTTATGTGACATATAATTTTTTCACAATCCAAAAGAACATTGAAAATGCTCTAAGTTGATTGAAAAATAACTACAGAGCTACCATATTTGACAAAAATGAGGAACTCCAAAACTTTACTTTCATTGATGTAGAAGTAAGTTGCAGGTCACCTACTAATTAACTATTGTATTTATGAGTTTGATTTTATGTAATGATTTTTTATATATATATTTTTATATTTTCTATAACTCTATAAATAAATTTGTAATTTGTAATTTGAAACCATCCAATTGTCAATCAAAGTTTTTTTTTGTTTGTAAACTCCAATTTGAAGTTTGTTTATTTTCCAAAAATCTTTAGAATTATATCTAATCTGCTACCACATAATTTTCAGAACTAGTTTACCAAGTTTGAAAACTATCCCATATCATTTGGTATCACAATATCGAAGCAACTTTGTTTTAGGCCAATTCATCCTCAACTAAAGTTCCACTACTACCGAACGGTGAGTTTTCCTATTTGTTTTATTATCCAAACCCAAATATAACCCTTTCCATCTACCAAATTCAACCCAAAAACACTGCCAAAAAAACATTGGGTTTTATTGAAATCTAACATTTTTTTGATGACCCAAGTGAAAAATAACTCATTTTTTATAAATCATTTTAGAGTGGTCTTTTTTAGGCAAGGATACCCTTGATTAGTCTACTAATTACCACTAGCCCACCCCTTGTGTGTCACGTTCAGCAAGTCTATTCCTCTCTCTACCAAACTTTTTTCTCTCATTCTCTCTAACCCACCATCGTATCTCCTCATCGGCGAACCTCACCCTCGCACCTCCACCCACCACCGACCAAACCCATCAAAATACGTTTGAAACCCACCGTTGTTCGCTCTCTCTCTACCAACCTTTTTCTGTCATTCTCTTTCTAAGAATCTACAGGTGAGGTATTGAGGTCTTCCTCTCTTACTGTCGATTCTCAACCATCAAATCTATGTCAACCTCTCTCCACCACAATGCTGTCAACAGTGGTTCACTGGCAGGTGAGGTTTTCCTCTTCTCTTTCCTTCTTCCTCTTATTTTGTTCTTATACTTCCTTTATTTTCTCTTTATTTTTTTTGGCTGTCGCCATTAGATTCGCACGCTACCACGCATCTTTTGTTTGCAGGTT
Organism: Litchi chinensis; assembly: GCA_019925255.1. Lineage (NCBI taxonomy): Eukaryota > Viridiplantae > Streptophyta > Magnoliopsida > Sapindales > Sapindaceae > Litchi > Litchi chinensis. The sequence goes on along the minus strand of CM034462.1, from coordinate 34,678,865 downwards.
GTGCCGTCGTCAAACCATTGGTTCTCCGCTCTGACACCACTGACAGCAAACCCTTGCTTGTCGTCGAACGATTCTGTGCCACTGATAACCCATCTTAGGGGCTGTGAGTTTGGTATGATAGAGTGCTATTTTGATTGTTTTGTGTAACATGTGAGTTTAGGTTTGGATTTAAATGACGATTTATGACATATAATTTATTTTACTAGACATTTTCATTTGAAAATGATGTGGGTTTAGATTTGAATAACAACTTGGGTTTTGATAGATATTGTGTTTGTTTGGTTCTGTTGTCTGGTTGGTTTACATTTGTTTTCGTCCCTGTTATTTGGTTTGCATATGTTTTGGTCCCTATTATGTTTATTGCAGTTGGTTTACATTCCTACTCTTTATTGTGTGTGTTTATTACATTTGGTTTCATGTCAGGTTTATTGCATTTGGTCCCTATTTTGCCTGCATTTGTTTACTGCATTTAGTTTCAAGTTAGGTTCTGCTGCCTGGAATTTCCAGGTAGCAGAACTTGTTGCCTGTGACTTCCAGGCAGTAGAAACCTAGAAATAGATTCTTCTATTTTATTTTTTTATTTTTTCATGAGAATTTCATGAAATTGTTTTCTGTGTTTTTGTTTTTCAGATCTTATACATTGTTCATTGCTTTTTAATTATCAGTCCATAATTTTATTTCTCAAATTTATGTCGCGGTTGTTGATTGTTAAAGAGTATCAATAGATTTCATCATTCACATTGTATCGGTACTGTAGATACATGTAATTGATTTATATATATATATATATGGTTGAGTTAGTTTAGGCTTGTTTGTAGTTGAATGTGTGAAAGAAGATTATTTTTGTAATGGTCGAAAAATCAACATGGGTGCGCTGTTATTACGGGTTCCTGACTTTTTGACTTTCATGTTGCTTATGAGATTTGAGGGATGCTGTCTCATGGGGTCGACTTAATAAAGCATATTTACATTCGTGAGATCAAAATCTTCATGTTGCGGAGGAATGTGTTTTTATTTTTTTAATTGGAAGACATCTCAGCTCTAATTGTTGATCAGTTTGTGAAACCAGATGGTGTTTTAAGTATGATATTGTAATTTGGTTGTATCGTTTTTAGCTCTTTAGAGTGACTAAGTGAATACTTTTGTGTAGCCCTGAGAAACTGATTATAGTCAATGAGTTAGTAATATTTCAGCTGCTGGTGTAGGCAAATCAAAAGAAACTTATGGGCAAAATTATTTAGATCCTACTGGGTATTTGAGGTTTATCTCTTGAACTTATGGCGAACAAAGATGTTGAAGTTTCTTAATTGGCTTTTGCAAAGAAAGTTTCAGTTTTCATATTGTTAAAGTTGTTGGATGAGACTATGAATGTAGATGATGTAAATCACATTTGTCGAAATATTTTGTTGTTGTTGTTCACTTCTTGATGTCTATCCAAAAAGACGAAACTGTTTTTTGAAGGTTATTGTATGGACTAATGTATATGTTATTGATAGCCATGGTTATTGTATGGGAGCTCTTTGTTATGTTTCCTTGGAGCTCTTTGGTTTTCTCCAAATTCTTGTTGCTAATGATACTCAATTTGAATGAAACGACTACCCATGTACATGAATGATAATGAATTCCTTTGTTTCTTGTGTTACTTAACTCTTCCCAAGTCATGTTGTCACGCATTTTAAGATTTTTTTTCTTCTTTTAGTCATTCAAGATTCAGACTCTTAATGCAATCGCTGAATGTCATCAGCTATCTTTATTGGAATTACCACCAGCCTTGTAACGCTTTCACTCAAGTGTTAGAAGTTTAGACTTGAAATCCTTCTTGCCATTGCTGCTTTCTTATGGCCAACATTTGTTGTTGCCACCCTAGTAATTATGTCATCACCACCATCTCTTTTGCCTTGATGAATTTTGAACGGGTTTCAGTTTACATAATACCTTGGATATATTGCCATGTTTGTCATGTATTAACTCAAATTGCTTCTAAATCCTAATTCTTAATGTTATTGTAGTTCTATTTAAGCGAGCTCTGCTTGTAAATTCTCTTTTAATTGGCTGATCCTCTTATGGCCATGTATGCTGGGTTCCAGGCTTTGGATTTTATGGTTTGGATGTTGGGATTCTCTGATCAAGACAAGCAGAGAATAGGAATTGCTCAACAAGGTGTAGGCAAAGGTGTTGTTTGTAGAGTGTTGGGTCTACCTGGCTGCTTAGTTGGTGGCATATTGGGAAGGAGTCCAGCTGAAGCACATGCAAATATGGCATCTGAAAACCAGGTTCATCTCCCTGTAAATTTTTATATTTTATTTTTCTATATAATCGATTTTGCTTTGACATACCAAATAGTGGGTTAATTGTTCAGTTATACTTTTATGTTCATTATATATAGTGATTGACAAACCTCTGCAACCCCTATTTTCACTGGTTTTACTTTGGCAACAGTGAACTATGCTATTTGTGGAAGAGGTTGGCATCTCATGTCTCCTTGTGTCTACACTTTCTTCCACTTCCACACATCTAATTTGACTTTTGAACCGTATCTTGTCTGGGAATAGGCAGGTGCAATTCTAACTTTAGTTGATTTTGTTTTTCAGTCCATTGCGGATCTATGGGTTGATTTTCTTCTCAAAGAAATTGAAGAAAGAGAAAGGAGAGAATCTACTGAGAATATAGCTAGATCCCATGAGGATATACACGGAAAAAGTCCAAATGCATCTAGTTTGTCAATTAATAGCAAGTACTTTTTTTTTAAATGGATTAATAGCAAGTACTTGATTGTTGCTTTTTCAATTGAGATTATGTTTTGCTTTTTGCCTGATCATTACTCTTCAATTCAAACCAGTGACTGAATGATTGAGTGATAGAAGACTGGACCTAATATTCAATAACAAAACTGAATTGGCCGGTACGTGTTGTAGCTAATAAGCTTTAGAGTTCATGGGATCACACAAACTTGTTAACTATTAAATTCATTCTATATTTAGTAATAGTTTATTTAATTCCTCCCAGCAAATCAGAGACCTTGAAATGTGTCTAGTCATAGGACAGGTAGTAATGCACTAAAGAGACTTCTGTCAATGTGTTTCTGAACTTTCATGAATTTCTTATCAATTTGTGCTCTTTGACTTTAAGTTGACAGGGGAGACTTCTTGCTCAACAAGGTGACTTTACTGCTGCCGCCAAAATATATGAGAAAATTCTAGAATTAAGGTATGCTTGTGGAGAGTTGTTCCTTTATGTAATTAATGTCAATATTCTGCCTCTACAATTGGTGGCTACATAAATGCATTATTTTTTTCTTTGTTTGTGTTGGAAGCCCATTTTATTATATAAAGTGGAAATCTGATTTATTTATCTCTTATTTATATCTTTCACTCTACTCTATTTGTTTTTTGTTAGTACTTTTTGTGCAAGCTTCGTGGCCCTTTATAAAACTGTTCGCATTATTCTGCTGCATTACCAGCAAAAAGAGTGATATATACACTGTTTTGCATCATTTGATAACTGCTATATCATAAAGGAGAAGAAATGAACTTTGCTTGGCATGGAATTGAATGCATGACAATTTTATAGTAGAAATTTGGGAATTTTCTTTTCCAACGTTATATCACGAAAGAGAAGAAGAATTGAATGCATGCCAGTTTTATGGTAGAAGTTTGGGAATTTTCTTTTCCAACGTTATATATGGGTTGTACTGGTATGTTATCAATTGCTCTCTGTACCAGAAGAAAATTACTGTAATTAAGTAATTTTGTTTCTTGCTAACCTATAGTTTGGCGATGTGTTTGAGATTTAAGTGGTTGAATGAATGAGGATGAAATGAGGATGAATGCATGACAATAATTAAGTAGATTGTTTGTTCAATAAAAGTTTGTCATAGTTGATTACCATGAATATTTCTTCTTCTCTAATTATGACTTACTTACGTGTGTCTATTTTTGGATATTTTAACTTTGATAGAGCATATCGAAAGAAACTATTGGTAGCTTGAATAATGATATCGCACGACTGCAGATGCAGGTAGATAGGGTAATTAAATTCAGTTTATTATCATTTGGTGTCCCATATTAGAATCTAGCAAATTGCATGTCAAGTGAATTAAAAGAGGTCATTATACAGCATGATTCTCTATTTGTTCTGATATAGAAATTAAAACCAAGTCTGGCAGGTGACAGAGTTGAAAGAATCTAGGACTAGTCTCTTACAAGAAAACCAACAACTGGCAGAACATGCATCTAGTTTGCAGTTACAACGTCAAATAGTCATTGTTCGTTTATTGGTAGGAGAAATTCTTCAGAGAACTGTTTTCATATAGAAGGGCATGGAAAAGGCTTTGACACCATATTTTGAGTTGACAAATGTAAGTTTCAGTTTTTTTTTTTTTTTGTTATAACTATTGATTTTAATACTTCATCCACCAAACATGGTTAACTATATTTTTTTATTTCAATTTGGCATAACTTGTCTATGACAAGAAGGTAAAATTACTTGTGTTGTGGTTATTTGCCTTAAATATAGTAATTTCTTCATTGGTTATATCAATATTTTTTCATGTTTTCGTAACAATCTCCATGTCAGTTGAACTCTGTTTGTGTGGTGCAATTGGTGTAATCTGTGCAACAGTGCATCCTGCAAATGGTTGGATGGTGTCGAAGGAGACAGGAGACATCTACTCCAAAAACAAACCCCAAATTGCATTCAAGGGTAGGATTGCTTTCAGAAAAATGATCATGCACAATGAGGTCATGTGTGCCCTTTGCTTCCCGCCAAACTCCCATAAGGAAAAAGTAAGCACTGAGAAGAGGAGGAAGAGACAATACCAAGAGCAGCAGCTCGCAAAACATATTGATGAGGACTATATCGTACATGCACTTGTATTATGTGATTATTTGATACATGAACGATTTTAATTCCATTTCATGATGAGTTGATTTTAGATAAGTAATTTTATGAAGCAAGTTTCAAAATGACCATTTCTACTTCTATTTGGTTTACAAGACACACTTATCAATCTAATCTCAATCATTATATTGATTTCATTGAATAAATGTTGATCCCAACCTCCATTATCCAATAAAGGTTGTTAAGGGTCTTTCTTACGTCATTATTGACATTCATAATATAATTCAGCTAGGAAATTAGACTAATGAATTAAACAATGAAAATATGAACAAGAAACGAAAAATTTATTAAAAAAAAAAAAAAAAAAAAAAAAGAAGAAGAGAAAAATGATGACCCCAACTCCCATGTTAGGAATCCGGTCGTGGAAGTTGGGATCGCAACCTGCAATCTATTATGATTCCAATCAAAAGGTTGGCTATCACAACCTATAGGTTGTGATTTTGAACCTATAGGTTGAGTTTGGGATGTTTAACCTTGAGTTTGAGATTCACAACATGCAGGTAGGGATTTCCAACATGAGCTTCATTTGATCTTGACTTGAAGGTAAGGATTCCAATCTCTAGGTTGAGATCAAAACCTTGAGGTAGGGATCCCAACTTCGAGGTTGGGATCAAACCTGAAGGTATGGATCTTAACATCAAAGGATGATCCCAACCTTCAAGTATGGATCCAACCTCCAAGTTGGGATCAAAACCTGGAGGTAGGGATTCCAACCTCTAGGTTGGGATAAAACTGCAGGTATGGATCCCAATATCAAGAGATGATCCCAACCTTAAAGTAGGGATCCTAACCTTCAGGTTGGGATCAAACCTTGACGAATCTCAACCTTAAAGTGGGGATCCCAATCTCCAAGTTGGGAGAAAAACTTGGAGGTAGGGATCCAAACTTTGAGGTTGGGATCAAACCTCAAGGTATGAATCCCAACATCAAGGGATGATCCCAACCTTAAAGTAAGGATCCTAACCTCTTGGTTGGAATCCAAACCTTGAGGTAGCGATCCCAATCTCCAGGTTGGGATCAAACCTGGACGGATCCCAATCTTAAAGTGAGGATCCCAACCTCCAGGTTGGGATCAAAATTTGGAGGTGGGGATCCCAACTTCCAGGTTGGGATCAAACTAAAGGTATGGATCCCAACATCAAGGGATGATCCAACCTTAAAGTAAAGATCCAAACCTCCAAGTTGGGATCCAAACCTGGAGATAGGGATCCCTATCTCCAGGTTGGGATCAAACCTGGACGGATCCCAACCTTAAAATAGGGATCCCAACCTCCAGGTTGGGATCAAACCTGGATGGATCCCAACCACCCTTTGTTACCATAAGGGTATTTTTGTCCATTTGAGATTTCTTTTAAGAATAAAAAATAAAAAGGTTAGTTTTGAGGTTGATCATTCCAAATGGGCTATTTTATGCATTTTCTCAAAAACATTATATTTTATATTGGGCTTTGTGCTCACTTCTTATCTTTCATCTTTTACTTTTGGTTGTTGGACTTGGGCTTTATGCTTTAATTTGGGTCTTGAATTTTGAATCTTCAATTGGGCTTCATGTTGAACTTAACCACTTGGATTCCGACTTACAAAAATTATAATCTATTCCTATTCAACACATAAATACTCTCCATTTATATTTCACCAAAAATTTAATAAATGAAAATAAAATGACATAAAATTGAACTAATAACTCAATTTTAAAGGGTAATAATAACATATTTAACATTGTATAGACATAGTCAAGACCATCTATTGGAAACTCTAGTTTTAACACAAAATAAATATGAGATAGAAGCTCGACATATATAGTTGGTCATGGTCTCATTTGACATCAGAGAAAGGACGATAAGGGATGGGAATCAACATCAAGTCATTTTTCCTTCTTGTCGTAACACTGAAAGCCTCAGTCATGTCCAGATCTTCTTGTTTCATGCCATTTGGGAGCTTCCAATCAAAATGATACAATAATTGTGCTAGCGGCAATTCAACATTTGCTAAAGCAAATTGTATGCCAGGACATATCCTTCTTCCGGCACCAAATGGAATGTAAATAAAATTTGTCCCCTTATAATCTAGTGGACAATCAAGAAACCTTTCCGGACTAAATTTCTCAGCTTCAATCCAATACTTGGAATCTCTTCCAATTGCCCAAGCATTCACTATGGTTCTCGTTTTGGCAGGTATCTCATATCCGTTAATCAGAACACTCTCCATCTTTTCTCTTGTAAGTAAAAGAGGTGCAGAAGGGTTTCTTTGACTACTGCTTTCAAGAATTTCAATTCATGCATGCTAGACTCATCAACTTTCCCTTTTCCATCAAAGACACGTCTTACCTCAGCTTGTGCTTCCTTCATCACCCTTGGACTCTTGAGCATTTCTGACATTGCCCACTCTACCGTTGTTGATGATGTCTCACTCCCAGCAGCAAAAATATCCTGAAAATAATTTATAACCATTATTTGTTATAACAAGCAGTTATTATAACATTAGTTGTTTTTTTGAAAGATAGAACATTAGTTATTATTAACAAGAATTAGTTATTACAATTGTTTTGTAATTGAGATATAATTAATAAGGTATAAAGAAGAAAGAACAATATAGAGAATTATAGTGATTTGGTAGTATGCTTACATCTACTTTTTTATAGATGAAAGAAATTCCACTAAACTTTTAATAAAGTTATAACAATTATTTATATCAAACCTTAATTCTCTAAGTATCCTTACAAATTACATTTTGCTTCAAACCCGAGCCTATCAAGTCCACCCCTTCACTCCATCAACTAAGTCCACATGTTATATATATATATATATATGAGTCATATAACCAACAAAAAATTAGTTATTATAACAAGGGGTTTACACTTTTAGATGAGTAGCCAGATCAATTAGAAAAACTAACCCAAATGACTGCTTTGATGTTGTTGTTAGTTATAGGAAACTCAAGGTCACCATCCTGCTGCAATCTCAGAAATACATCAACTAAATCTTCCTCTGCTTCTCCTTGGCCCATTTTCTTTCGCTTGTTATGCTCATCAAGGATGTCGTCGAATATGCTATCTCGCTCCTGATGCAACTTCTCGATTCTTGACTTCATTCCGCTGATGACTTCAAGCATTTCAATAGAAGGGTACAGATCAACAATTGAAAAACCTGAAGCAAACTTTATGACTTCCATGATAATTGATATAATCTTTTGTTTATCTTTGCATTTGCTTCCAAAGGCTGCCCTAGCAGTTATATCATAGGTTAATGCAAAAATTCTCTCACTAAGATTGATTAGCGATCCTTAATTTGAATATATTGTTTTGACGAGATCAGACGTCTCCTGTTCCCTGATTGATCTGTATGATTGCACTCGTTTTGTAGTCAACAACTCTATAGTGCAAATTCTGCGCAGTTGTCTCCAGTAATTGCCGTATGGTAAATGTCTGTATAATCATAAGATGGGACTTTGGTTGAAACAAGGAAGGGCCTATTGGCAAAGTTGATGTCATGAGTCTTCATGACCTCTTCAGCTATCTCTGCCAAAGAAACTACAATTACTGGAACTTCACCAAGCTGCAGCTGCATCAAGGGTCCATATTTCTCTGCCAAGCCTCGGAGTCGGTGGTGCGGTAGTGGTGAACCAACAAACTGGTGCATGTTTCCTATCAGAGGCAGTGTCCATGGCCCTGGAGGCAACAATGGTTACAATGCCTTCAAAAGGCCAAGTATGTGTGCATTAAAGCTCCGTCAAACGGTTAAATGGGTGGCATAACAGTTGACACACACCGTTTTACCTGTTCTATAGGATTTTCAATTTATTAACTCATAATTAAATCCTAGTTCTCATATCTGACTCTTTAAAAAATAAGTGGTTTAGATTAGAAATATTAAAAAGTGGATGATAGCTAAATGCCCCGTAGAATATATAGGGTTGCCATTCCTGACCAGAGAGACACTGTAGATATTTGTCTTGGCTAAACAAAAAGTGTATTTGTCGCTATCTTGGAATTGTGTGCGCCTGTTTTAGTTACTTGAGTCTTTTAGAAGACTTAGAATGCTAGTGACGTAAGTCAAGACAACGACATTGACCAGTTGTTGATATGAAAGCAATTTCCACATTGGCTAAAGATGTTAGAAATTTCAGATTTATTTTCATTTCACTGGCCCACTCTAGATTTTGTATTGGATTTTTTTGCATAATTATCATTTTGTCTTATTGATTGGATTTTGATAGCTTTACTCTTTTGTTGATATTTTGAACACCTTTTGGACCGCTAGCTAGGTTGAAAAATATTTATTGATAAGTTGGAAAATTCTAATGGCTTATTTTCTTATCGCATTGAAATATGTGCAAGAGTTTTACGTAAAAAAATATTTCTTTATAAAAAGGTGTCAACAACTTCAATCCTCTGTCTTTTGATTTTGTTTTGTTACACAAAATTATGTTACCTCTCTTGAATGTCAAAATCATTGAATACAACATTGAAAATGAGACATCTTTTGAGGAGCTGATAATGATTCAATGAATTAAACATTCAATAATTGAAGATGGAAGAACCAATGATCTTTTTCTTCTGTAGTTCATATAGCAGAGTACACCAATATAGCAAAGTACACCAAAAAGAGCCAACTGATCATTTTGTTTCCAATCAAAGAGAACACTGTTTAAAATATACTGATCAAGCAATAAGATGATGATGTTTATATAAAAAGGCAGAGGTGGTAAAAATTACTTTTCGTGCACAAATACATATTAAATTGAAATAAACGATTAAGCATAATCAATTCATCTTACGAAAATTCAAGCTAATTATGGACTAACTGAAACATGTATAAGTTTTCTTCTAGTTTAATGATTTATATTAACTATCCTAATAAGCAGTGGTATTATTATTTCTATAAGTATGGATATATAAAATGAGAGTTCAACTGTCTCTCATGCTCATATGAACATGACTACTTTAGTGATTCTTCCATTTCATCGAAATATGGCACCCGATTTGCTCAATTCTGTTTCATCTAACCTTTAAAGCATTATTTGTCCGAATTTACTTGAATAAAATAGATTTTTTTTTTTTTTTTTTATTTTTTTTTTTTTTTTTTAGAATTTAGCCGAATTTACGTAACACAAGTAGGATAAACATATGTTTCAGTGACAAAATGCCACTAGTGGATCTCTAGAGAGGAGAAAGCGAGAGAGTAACAAATTGCCACCAAGGGACCTATAAAGAGGCCAAGACAAGAGAGGCTAAGTTATAGGCCAAACGATTCTCATTTCTCGAAATGGCCTAACGGCATTCAAGGATGCTAACCTCTACACACTGAACGTTACTAGAATTTATCTCCTTAGCAACATTCGCAACATCCACCTCCACAAATTGAACCTTCACATTTAACTTTATAGCCATCAATAAACCTTCTCTCAGCGCCACTAATTCTCCTACTTCAGGGGAGTAACAGCCCTTAACAGGCAAGGATGCAGCTGCCACAATCATTCTCTGGTTGTCTCTAATTGCAGCACCAATACCAACAGAGGACCTACCTGATGTAACTGTAATATCTGAATTGAGTTTCAAGGCTCCATTAGGGAGTACATTTATGCAGCTGGAAACAACTATTAAAATATTTAACATTGCACCACGTACGCAACGACAAGACAATGTACCAAGGACTCTAATTTTAACACAAAATAAAAAGAAATAGCAGCAATTATATACTACATGGTCTCATTTGATATCGGGGAAAGAACGGTAAGGAATGGGAATCAACATCAGGTCATTTTTCCTTCTTACAGTCAGTCCAAAACTCTCATTCATGTCTAGATCATCTTCTTTCATTCCATCTGGGAGCTTCCAGTCAAAATGGCATAGCAGTTGTGCTAGTGACAGTTCAACATGTGGTATTGCAAACTGTATGCCAGGGCATATCCTTCTTCCGGCACCAAATGGGATGTACACAAAATTTGTTCCCTTATAATCAATTGGACTATCAAGAAACCTCTCCGGATTAAATTTCTCAGCTTCGGTCCAATATTTGGGATCTCTTCCAATTCCCCAAGCATTCACTATAGTTCTTGTATTGGCAGGTATCTCATATCCGTTAATCAGAACACTCTCTGTGTTTTCTCTTGGAACTAAAAGAGGTGCAGCAGGGTGTAACCTCAGGGTTTCTTTGACTACAGCTTTCAGGAATTTCAATTCATGCATGCCAGACTCCTCGACTTTCCCTTTTCCATCAAAGACACGTCTTACCTCAGCTTGCGCCTCCTTCATCACTCTTGGATTTTTTAGCATTTCTGACATTACCCACTCTATGGTTGTTGATGATGTCTCACTCCCAGCAGCAAAAATATCCTGAGAAAAACAAAAACAAAAAAAGTAATAACCATTAGTTTAAGTGGAGGTGTGAGCGGTTTAATTTCACTTCTAAATGTGTATATACAATCAAGTTAACAAACTAAACTAACCCAGATGACTGCTTTGATGTTGTTGGTTGTTAGGGGAAACTCAAAGTCACCATGCTCCTGGAGTCTCAAAAACACATCAACTAAATCTTCCTCTGCCTCTCCTTGTCCAGTTTTTGTTGTCAGCTTTCTCTCTCTATGCTCACTAAGGATGTCTTCAATTATTCTATCTCGCTCCTGATGCAACTTCTTGGATTTTGATTTCATTCCACTAATCACTTCAAGCATTCCAATAGAAGGGTAGAGATCAGAAATTGAAAAACCTGAAGCTAACCGTACGACTTCCTTAACAATTGATATGAATTTTTGTTGATCTCTGCATTTGTTTCCAAAGGCCGCCCTCGCAGTTATAGCATAGGATAAATCCATAACTTTCTCACTAAGATTGACTAGTTTTCCTTGGTTCGGATTTATTGTTTTGACGAGATTGAACGTCTCCTCTTCCCTGATGGATCTTAATGATTGGACTCGACTTGTACTTAATAGCTCTATTGTGCAAATTTTCCGCATTTGTCTCCAGTAGTCCCCATATGGTGAAAAGCCAATATTTGTGTAATCGTAACTTGTGTATTTGCAAGAAGGAAGAAGGGGCCTATTAGCAAAGATGATGCCATGCGTTTTCAGTATCTCTTCAGCTATCTCTGCTGAGGAAACCACAATGACTGGAACTTCGCCAAGCTGCAAGTACATCAAGGGTCCATGTTTCTTTGCCAGGTCTCGAAGGCGGTGATGGGGTAGGGAAGTAACCAACTGGTGCAAGTTTCCTATCAGAGGCAGTCTCCATGGCCCTGGAGGTATCTTAGTGCTTGAGTTATTGGCTTTTGGTCCATGTACTATTTTGATTGCCAGGGACATGAAAATGAGGAAGGCAAAGATGAAGGTTACAGAAGGAAACTGAAGATCCATGATTTTTCAGATAAGATTTACTAGCATTAGATTGCCAGCAACATGAATATTTAAGTTACTAGCATTAGACTTTTTTCATGACAAAATTACAATTTAACCTACTGGTTTGAAAATAATTGCAGTCACTGCTATATTTTACTGTTAATTACAATTTAGTCTATATTAGAGAATTTCCATTAAATTTAACTGAAGTAGGGGTAAAATTGAATTTTGTTCTTATTTTTAATTTTTAAAAATTTTTATTTGATATATACTGTTCATCTTAAGATAGATAATAGAGATTAAATTAATATAAAATTAAAAATTAAATTAAAATTAAAATAAGAATTTAAAAATAATTAATTTTTTAAAAAATAAATGATCTCCACCGCCCATATCATAATGGATTGTTGAGATTAATTTAAAAATAAAAATTAAAAAAATCATCTTGAAAAAAAAAAATAATAACCACACCAAATCATCATTGAACCTAGACCTAATTCATCCTTTAAACCCAATCTCTTGTACATCTTCAAAAGCACATCAACAAAACAACACAAACACATCAACACAACACAAAAATCTCAATTGAAAATCCACAAAATCCCTTTCTCAAAAAAAAAAAAGAAAAAGAAAAAAGACTACAAAAATAGAGAACCTAGATGAAGGTTTACCTAGCACAAGACTTGACCCAACTCCTCTCTTAAGTTTGGGAGGATCCCATGAAAACTAGGATTTTTTTTATTGAAATCTAGAATTTAATGAAAATTGTTTAGAAAAATCTTAATAAATTTCATATTTTCTTTATAAATATACATGTTGAATTCATGTACTGGATATATAAAATATATTCATAAAATATATGGAAAGATATTTTGTTTTTCAAAATTATTCTCGAAACAATTTACAAAATCTGATTAATTAAAATTAATATACATTGATACAAAATATTTCTACTTAAAAATAATATTAATGCATTTAGTCATCACCATATGGCCCTTCTCACGGTATGCAATAATCTATACAATCATATGGTGGATATCTGGAAAAAAATGAGTTTCATAAAAAAGTGAACGCTAACATCCAGTAAGTGAATATACTTTCAAAAACTAAATAAATCATTTTCAATAATAATTAACATATATAACATAAGGCTAATAATAAATAAAATCTCAATGATCCATATTCAATCGTATTTGAAAATAATATTAAAATTATATCTCTTATCATGATAAAATATAAATATATCTATGAATCATTTCTATTTACTAATAAAAACTCAATTTACATCAATCTAGTACTTAGGGAAATCTGTCATACGAGGTGGAAATACTTAACACATATGCAGAGTTAAGGATAACATCTGTCATACATGTATTGAACGACTTAATGACTCCCTAAACATCTATCATTCACATGTTGAGTGACTCTAGATGACTTACACATGTGAAACTTGCATGACCGTTAAAAGAGAGGGTACAATTTTGGTGTTCTAAAAATATTTTTATTTTCATTTCTGAAATCTTTTCTGAATATACATATAATTCTGAATAGTTACTTTTCTCAAACAAAAATCAATATTCTTTCCTAAAACATAAAATCATATTATTTAAAAAAATGAATAACTCATTTCCTATAGATAATAAACATTGAAATACAAATAATCAAGATTTGATAAATTAATTTACAATAAAAAAAATCCAAGAAATTAATTATTTAGCAAATAATTCATCTATAATAATCCACAAATAATCAAATCTAAAAATATAGATAAATATAAACAATTAATTCAATTGAAATAAAAGCAATCCACTCATACAACTTCTTTGCTCAAATTTAGATTTAAAATAGATTCCCATATGATTTCTCATAATCTCAGCTCCACCCAAAAATCACATAAACTCAATTTAGAACTTATCATAAAATTTACTAATTTCTTGACTTTCAAATCTTATTAAAATAAAAATCACTTATCTAAATAAATCAGACACTCAAATTTTTTTCATTTTTTTTCCTCGTTCTCTTTGGCTCGCTTTTCTTCTCACTACAAATTTTCTTATTCTTTTGTGTGTTGTCCGATTCTGTGCATGTTTATGTATAAAAAGCTTATATATATACACTAATAACACACTGCACCACCTCACATATAAATATATATAATCTTCTTCCAATGCTTCTCTTCCTTTCATACCTATCTCTTTCTCACGCTTTCTTATTATTATTATTATATTCCTTTTGTTATTTTATTGCCTTCAACTTGGCCCAATACTTATCCATTTTTCATGCTTCAATATCCTTTCATGCAAGAAATGATATTTGCTTGTTAAGTCTGTGAGTGATACTTGTCCATTTTTATTAAAATATATGGCCACTAATCTCTTTGGTACTAGCCACTCTCTTGTTTCTTTGATTTGACTTTGTTTTCCACTTGTTTCTTATCTTTAACTCTCTCAATTATATATATACACATTTGTGTGACCGGATCCCACTCTTTCAATCTCATTTTTGTACCTTTTATCTCATTTGTTGACTATTACAAGAAACAAATGTTTTCTTTTTCTTTGGCTTGTTATTCTATTTTCTTCACTTTTTGTTTTGTTATAGGATTTGGCTTTGTGTGTTTGATTTGCTTCATATATATACACTATACCACCTTAATTATTGATCTCATATATATATTAAAAAATTAAAACTACTCCCACACATATCAGAGCTCACGCCATACCTACCCCTTTATATATATATATATATATATATATATATAAATTTCACTGCTTTTTTCTTTCCACAAGCACCCCACATTTGTTTATTATTATTATTGTTGTTGTTGTTGTTGTTGTTGTTATTTTATTGTTATCATTTTTTTTTAAAAGAACTCATCTACCGTTTGAACTTTTTTTGCCATCATATGTAAATTTTCATTTTGCGCTTCTTATTATTATTATTATTGTAAAAAAAATCTAGATTTCACCTGGGTTCGAAGAAGAAGAATAAGAGAATAAGAGAATAAGAAGATGAAGAAAGAGAATAGAAGAGAAGAAGAAGAAGAAGAAGAAAGAGAATAGAAGAGAAGAAGAAAAAGGAGAAGAACAAGAGAGAGAGACCCATAATCATCTTTTTGGGTTTTTTTTTTTTTTTGTTATAAATTGATATTCACCGTTTATCGTAAGAAGGACAATGAAGATCTAATGGAAATTTTATTATTTTTATTTAGTTTTTTAATTTTAAATTATTTTTTAATTTTTTTTGAAAAATAATTAAAATGATGAGGATATTTTGGTCTTTTTGTTAGTTCTCCAGTTAACTCTAACGGAATTTTGTAATGATAGTAGACTAAATTATAATTAACAACAAAATGAGATTGTGACTGCAATTTTTTTTTGAACCCGTAGACTAAATTGTAATTTAGTCTCTTTTCATAGTTATCATTTTGTTTTAGTGATTGGATTTTGAAAGCTTTGGTCTTTTGTTGATATTTTGAACACCTTTTGTACCGCTGGCCAGGTTCAAAAATATTTATTAATGAGTTGGAAAATTCTAATGGCTTATTTTCTTATCGCATTGAAATATTTGCTAGATTATATGTTAGAAAGCAATTCTTTATAGAAAGATGTCAACAAATTTTACTGCTCTTTCTTTTGATTTTGTTTCGTTACACAAAATTATGTTGTCTTTCTTCAATGTCAAAATCATTGAATAAAACATTGAAAATGACAGATTTTGTTTTGTTACACAAAATTATGTTATCTTTCTTCAATGTCAAAATCATTGAACAAAACATTGAAAATGACACATTTAGGGGAGTTGATATGATTCAATGAACTTGAACATTCAATAATTGAAGATGGAAGAATCAATAATCTTTTTCTTCTGTAGTTCACAGAGTGGACAGATGGAAAATTTTGGCCACAATGGGTTCATATAGCAGAGTACACCAATGAGAGCCAACTAATCATTTTGTTTCCAATGAAAGAGAACACTGTTTAAAATAACTGATCAAGCAATAAGATGATGATGTTGATATAAAAAAGCAGAGGTGGTAAAAATTACTTTTCATGAACAAATATATTAAATTGAAATTTAGGAACAGGCATTATCAATTCATCTTGGGAAAATTCAAGCTAAATAAGTATTAGCTGAAAGATGTCCAAGTTTTCTTCTAGTTTAATGATTTAAACATTTGACCTTTAAGCATTATTTGTCTGTCCTACATCAGTTGGGGAGTACAAGTGGCAGAGCTAGCACTTTTCATTTGAATATAACAGCAAAACATAATGATTCAAACATCAAACTAAAAATAGAAAAAAAGATGGATTGGGGAGTCCATTTATGCAGCTGGAAACAACTATTAATATATTTAACATTGTACCATGTACATACAATGACATGACAATGTACTGAAGACTGTAATTTTAACACAAAACAGCAGATACATATTGCAATATGGTCTCATTTGATATCCGGGAAAGAACGGTAAGGAATGGGAATCAATGACAGGTCATTTTTCCTTCTTACAGTCACTCCAAAAGTCTCATTCATGTCTAGATCTTCTGCTTTCATTCCATTAGAGAGTTTCCAGTCAAAATGGTATAACAATTGTGCCAGTGGCAATTCAATATTTGGTAAAGCAAATTGTATGCCAGGACATATCCTTCTTCCAGCACCAAATGGTATGTACATAAAACTTGTTCCCTTATAATCAAGTGGACTATCAAGGAACCTCTCCGGATTAAATTTCTCAGCTTCAGTCCAATATTTGGGATCTCTTCCAATTGCCCAAGCATTCACTATAGTTCTTGTATTGGCAGGTATCTCATATCCGTTAATCCGAACGCTCTCTGTGTTTTCTCTTGGAAGTAAAAGAGGTGCAGAAGGGTGTAACCTCAGGGTTTCTTTGACTACTGCTTTCAGGAATTTCAATTCATGCATGCTGGACTCATCAACTTTTCCTTTTCCATCAAAGACACGTCTTACCTCAGCTTGCGCCTCCTCCATCACCATCGGATTTTTTAACATTTCTGACATTGCCCACTCTACAGCTGTTGATGATGTCTCACTCCCAGCAGAAAAAATATCCTGGAAAAAAAAATTGAAAAAACCATTACTTTTAGTTTAGGTGTGAGCGGTTTCACTTCTAAATGTATATAACCTTACTCACGGGATAAGGTAGGATAAAACTGCCCAACAATAACAATCTTAAATATTTTTTAATAATCATCTTTACAACCAATCCAAGAGTTATTACTGATGTATAACCTTACCCAACCAGTAAAGTAGGTAAACCCAGTTAAAAAACTAAACTAACCCAGATGACTGCTTTGATGTTGTTGTTTGTTAGGGGAAACTCAAAGTCACCGTGCTCCTGGAGTCTCAACAACGCATCAACTAAATCTTCCTCTGCCTCTTCTTGTCCAGTTTTTGTTGTCAGCTTTCTCTCTTTATGCTCATTAAGGATGTCTTCAAGTATTCTGTCTCGCTCCTGATGCAACTTCTCAGATTTTGATTTCATTCCACTAATCACTTCAAGCATTCCAAAAGAAGGGTACAGGTCAGAAATTGAGAAACCTGAAACTAACCGTACGACTTCCATAACAATTGATATGAACTTTTGTTGATCTTTGCATTTGTTTCCAAAGGCTGCCCTGGCAGTTACAGCATACGATAAATCAAAAATTTTCTCACTAAGATTGATTTCTTTTCCTTCGTTCGAATTTATTGTTTTGATGAGATTGAACGTCTCCTCTTCCCTGATGGATCTGAACGATTGGACTCGACTTGTACTTAATAGCTCTATTGTGCAAATCTTCCGCATTTGTCTCCAGTAGTCGCCATATGGTGCAAAGCCAATATCTGTGTAATCGTAACTTGTGTATTTGCTAGATTTCATGAAGGGCCTATTAGCAAAAATGATGCCATGAGTTTTCAGTACCTCTTCAGCTATCTCTGCTGAGGAAACTACAATGGTTGGAACTTCGCCAAGCTGCAAGTGCATCAAGGGTCCATATTTCTTTGCCAAGTCTCGAAGGCGGTGATGCGGCAGGGAGCAAACCAACTGGTGCAAGTTTCCCATCAGAGGCAGTCTCCATGGCCCTGGAGGTATCTTTGTGCTTGAGTTCTTGGCTTTTGGTCGATGTACTATTTTGACTGCCAGGAAAACGGAAATGAGGAAAGCAAAGATGAAGGTTAAAGAGGGAAACTGAAGATCCATGATTTTTCAGATAAGATGCTGTATGCTTGTTACTTGTTAGCACTTGAGTTGTAGGAACACAAGTTTGATCTATATATTAATGCATATGGTTGCCAATCCTGACCAGATTTAGAAAATCTAGATAGTCACTGTCTTGAAATGTAGTACCCCCAAACTGGGATATATAGTGCAACTTACTATGGCATTTTGAACTCATTCTTACTAGCTTTTGAAAGGTCTTGGTCTTTTGTTGATATTTTGAACATGTTCTGGACCACAAGCTAGTAAGACAGATGTTCACGTGAAGTTTAGCATCGATCTCTTTCGGTTTTGTTTTGTTAGGCAAAAATAATATGTCATCTGCGTTCTATGTCAAAATAGCTGAGCTAATTCACGCATACTTTCTCTAACATAAATTGTTAAGAGTTTCAATGCGTCAGGGAAAGGTTAAAACTAGGATTCATCAGCGGCCCCCAAAAGGTAACATTTTCAATCATTGTCTTATTTTATTGATGCTGCCATGAGCGGTGGGAATCGTGGCCGGATGTAACCATCCCAGTTTAAATACTATCCATTTGGATTGCATGATAATGTCCTTATATCCACAGAATTCCTAACAACGTGCTCATAAATTTAGATTCAAGTTAGTGGAAAGATTAAAGAATATACTAGTTCAAAATCACTTTCACCAGTTACGCATTTAAGATGTTATTGACTATTGATTTGAAGGAATTTATAATAGAACTGCTAGATTCATCAATGTATCTTTTTTTCATCAAATTTTTATTTTTATTTTTTAATTACTGGAACTGGCCGAAAATACTACTAAGATTTACCAAGATGGGACACTTTGGGAAGCTGCTTTCATATGAGAGAGATTGACCCACACGGAGGTGAAAGAACGGCCCATATGAGGATGGAGAGGCAACCCATATAAATTCGTGGGAGATGCTTTTATTGGGTGTAAAACCCATGTCGTAAGGCATAGGGACTGTGGCTTGTACCATTGGCGCCGACAGCCCAGCTACATAAAAATTTTATCTTATCTCAACAATTAGTGAACTGAATTCTTGAAGTTAACACAGTTTTAGATTCAATTTACTTGAATATTTGATCATTTCAAGATCAATGATTTTTTTTTTTTTTTCGGTTCTCTTCTTATTGTTTATAGAGTGGAGAGCCAAATGCTTTATAAGCATTCACCGATATTATACTATTTTTATCAAATACAAACATTGTTTAATTCATGCAGTGATAAAAGAGAATCAAATTAGAGCAAGATAAATGAAAGTGAACAGGAATTTATGTAGTTCCGCATTATCTGAGAATTTGTTAATACAAGGAGGGTGTTTCTAGATTTAAATAAAAAAGCAGAGGAGGTGCTAAAACTTCCTTCCATACAAGGTACATATTATGTTTAAATTACAGTCGCAACAAATTGATCTTGTGAAATTTCAAAAAAAAAAGTTGCTAACATATACAATGTTTCTTCTATTTTGAAGATTTATATAAACTATTCTAACAGACGAGGTCCAAGTAATGTACACCCAAATCAAAATAGCCATCAAGGCATCAAGTTAGCAAACAATCATTTTCTCTAACAGTACTATGAGTCAAATAAAAGTTCATCTGATCCTCATGCTCAAATATAAACACGATCACTTTAGGCATGGATGCTTCCTTTAGTGGTAAGGCCTTTTAACAATGCCTCATTTTTTCAATTTCATTTTGGTCAATCTTTACGCATTATTTGTGTCATATCGATTTGTATCTAATAGGAACGGAAGCTTTTGTCATTATATTTTACTTACAAATTTCACCCGTCTCAAATACAAATGTGGCCGGACAGGCATTTTTTATTTGAAAGTGTTATGTGTTAACCTCAAGTCTTAAATACTATAATTGGATAATTTCCTATTAGCTTAAACTTTTTGATCTAATGGTAATACTATGTTAGTTACACATGTTATATGGTAAATGAAGTTTAATATGTCACCATCATTTGTTATTTATCCACATTATACATAAGAGAATGTATCATATGTCAACCTTAAGTCTTAACTATTATAATTAGATCATTTTTTATTAGTTTAAACTTTTGAATTTGATACTAACTAATAGAAATGATCATATAGCACTATAAATTAATATATATATATATATATATATATATATGCCTGATGTTGGGAATCAACATCAAGTATATAAAAGAAAAGTTACTTGATGTTGATTCCCAACATCAGGTATATACATATACTTGGTGATGGCATCTGATTAATATTATATTTGATTAGGTTTGAAAGTTCTATACAATTTGATAAGCCTTCGTTTATGGCGTAATTTAAGAATTGAGAGTGTCGAAAACAGACTTTTTTAATTTAATTTTTATATCTAATGTTTCAAAAAGAAATTGAACTGATATCTAAGGGTTAAGTGACTAACTTTTCTCAGTAACTTTGTTGATATCACTTTCTTAATTTAATTTTTATATATAATATTTTAAAAAGATACTTGTCAACATTGATTTCCGATCAACCACAGTTCAAAGCTCAATACTTACAATCACTATAAAACAAAGCTAGAAAACAAGAGAAAAATAAAGAGGTAGAGAGAAAGAACAACACACAACGGAAGTTTTACATGGATCAGCAAATATGCCTACATCTACAACTGTTTCTTTGATAATTTATGCAGAGTGACAGTATATTATTGCTTCTGTATTTATGTTATAATGAGTTTCAGCCTCTATTTATAGGGAAAGACGTTACAATTTCAGTTAGAATAAAATAGGAAAGAATCATACATTAACTACACTTCTAAATCAGTTGGCATCGAATCAGAAATCGGTTCTGTAAAATCAGGAATCAAATTTATCAACATTTGAATTTATATTTATTTTTAATTTTGGTATAAGAATCACGATCAATTTGGGTTACTGGCTTTCTGGAAGATTTCCTTATCGAGCTATTCATCATGCGAGCTAGAGACTGTATTGGACAACCTCGAGCTAGATCTCACTCTGAGTAACGAACTGTGCATAGAGCGAGGTAGGTAATACTGGTTGCGACCTGTGAACAATAATGGTAGAATAACGGTAGTGCGAACTTGTTCTCGTGCGAGCTAAAGAGCTCGCCTGGGTTAGGTGTTGACGAACCGGATCTTGTCTGTTGGGCCACTTCATTGGGTTTAGCTTGTTAGGCTTCTTGTGAGGCTTTTATCAGCCCATTTGAGTAATCCGAAATATACCCATAACAATACTGAACTAAAATCTAAGTACTTAAGAGCTAAGTGACTAACTATTCTTGGTAACTCTATTGATATCACTTTCTTAATTTAAGTTTTATATATAATGTTTTAAAAAGATATTGTGCGAGTGGCAGTTCAACATTCGGCAGTGCAAATTGAATGCCCGGGCATATCCTTCTTCCGGCGCCAAATGGGTTGTACGTAAAATCTGTTCCCTTATAATCAACTGGACTATCAAGAAGTCTCTCAGGATTAAATTTCTCAAGTTCAGTCCAATATTTGGATCTCTTCCAATTGCCAGAGCGTTTACTATGGTTTTCGTTTTGACAAGTATCTCATATCCGTTAATTAAACTCGCTGTGTTTTCTCTTGGAAGTAAAAGAGGAGCAGGAGGGTGTAGCCTAAAGATTTCTTTGACTACAGATTTGAGGAATTTTAATTCATGTATGCTGGACTCATCTACTTTGTCATTTTCGTCAAACACACGTCCTACCTCAGCTTGTGCCTCCTTCAACACCTTTGGATTTTTAGCATTTCTGACATTGTCCATTCTATAGTTATTGATGATGTCTCACTCCCGCCAGCAAAAAATATCCTGAAAACAATTAATAACCATTTGTTACTATCAGTTACCATGAATGATAATATTTAAAATTTGAGGTTATAATATATTAATATGTCCCCTCACATGCAATGTGGATAGATAACAATTATGCACGTGGACAAATGACAGATGATAGACACATATTAAAAGTCTTCTACCTTTAACATGTGCAATTAAAATTTCAGATAAATGGGGGAGAGAGAGGGTAAACCTCTAGGCTAGATTTGATACCATGTTGATTACGGTGATAGTTAACTAGTTACTATTGGTGTTCACTTTTAAATGTGTAGTTAATCAAATCAACAAACGAAACTATTAATTACTATCAAACCTAAATGTTTAAACTGATAAGAAAATACTCAGTTATAATATTTAATATTTAAAGTTGAGATATGACATGCCTTCTCAAATGTAACGTGGACAGATGATGAATGACGAACATGCGCCCTACCGTATAATATGTAATGAGAAGATTTTTCAGATAAAGGGGAGAGAGAAGGTTTGAACTAAGAACCTCCAAACTTTAATACCATATTAATTACCATCAAACCTAAAAGTTAAGTTAATAGGAAAAGCTCAACTATAGTACTTAAGATTTGAGGTTGATATTTGATAAAAACTATCAAATCAACTAGCAAAACTAACCCAGATGACTGCTTTAATATTGCTGTTTGTTAGGGGAAACTCAAGGTCACCATCCTGCTGGAGTCTGAAAAATACGTCAACTAAATCTTTCTCTCCTTCTCCTTGGCCTGTTTTCGTCTTCTGCTTCCGCTCTTTATGCTCATCGAAGATGTCTTTAAGTAATCTATCTTGCTTCTGATGCGGCTTCTTGACTTTCCACTTCATTCCACCAATCACTTCAAGAATTCCAATAGAAGGGTAGAGATCAGAAACTGAAAAACCCGAAGCTAACCGCATAACTTCCATGACAATTGATGTGAATTTTTGTTGATCTTTGTATTTGTTTCCAAAGGCTGCTCTCGCAGTTATACCATAGGTTAATGCGAAAATTTTCTCACTAAGATTGACTAGTGATCCTGCATTTGAATATAGTGTTTTGATGAGATTGGACGTTTCCTCTTCCCTGATCGATCTAAATGATTGGACTCGATTTGCACTTAGAAAGCTCTATAGTGCAAATTTTGCGCAAATGTCTCCAATAATTGCAGTATGGCGCAAAGCCAATATCTGCATAATTATAAGAGAGGTCCTTGCAAGAAACAAGAGGAAGCCTCTTAGCAAAGATGATGCCATGAGTTCTGAGAACCTCTTCAGCTATTTCCGCGGAAGAAACTACAATGGTTGGGAACTTCACCAAGCTGCAGGTGCATCAAGGGACCATACTTCTTTGCCAAGTCTCGGAGGCGGTGATGGGGCAGTGAACCAATCAGCTGGTTCATGTTTCCTATCAGAGGCAGTCTCCATGGCCTTTGCGCTTGACTTCTTAGTTTTGGGTCCATGAAATATTTTGACTGCCAGAAACAAGAAAATGAGGAAGACGACGATGGAGGTTAAGGAAATTGAAGCTCCATTTGTTTTCGGATAAGAAGCTATACGCATATTAGCACAGGAAGGCACAAGTTTATTATACACAAGTTGATATATATTATATATATATATGTATATATAAAATTAGTAATTTTAGAACATAATCAATTCAGATGCTTCGCTAACCAAGTGTATTATAGATGATATATATATTGTCTACAATGCACTTAGCTATTGAAACATCTTAATCGATTGCATTCCAAATATATACATATATATAGTCTACCATGCATTGAGCATCAAAACATTTAAATAGATTATATTATAAAATTACTGATTGTATTTTATTATATATATCGTCTAAAATGCACCTGAGTATTGAAACATCTGAATCGATTATATTTTAAAATTGCTGATTGTATTTTATTATAGCTGATTATATATTATTATATATGATTATAAATTACAACTAAATATGATTAATTATAACTAAACATGGTAAATATAATCTAACTCATTTAGTTGTAATCACATATAATAATACATAATAAGATATAATAAATACAATTAATAATTCTAGAATGTAATCATTCATTAGATATATCAATACCCAAGTGTTTGTGTATATATATAATTCAAAAATAAAACTAACGTTAAACCACTTATTTTCATGATAAAAATAAAGTTTGATGATACTATTTTTTATTTTAAAGATTTTTTCTCTATGTATCTGTTAAGGTTATTTTCGAAGAGATTAAGAAACTCAAAATAGTTACTTTCTCTTGAATGAAAACAAAATACATTATCAATTATCTTGGAAGTGTTTGGAGTAGTTCAAACATTGATTGCTTGAATGACTGGTGTCAGCTTGGAAGGACAAATGTGTTAGGGTTATGTGCTCTAAGAGCTTGTAATTTATAAATGTTTAAATTAAATGATAAATAAAATAAATTTATTTTTATGTGTATTTATGAAATGTTTGTTTCATACAAATATCATGTAACATCCATGATTGCTTATGTAGTCTCAAACTAAATATTTAAGTGTTATATACAAGAAGATTTAGTTTGAGATTAGTAATCTAAAGAGTCCGTATAAAACAAACGAAGTTAGGTACTTTGTTTACGGTAAATCTATAATTGTGATCCATTTTATATTTGATGCAATGATCTTATCCAGGATCGTTCATGTGGTGACATGAAAATAGAGGCATCTTATATAATAGAGATTATATAGGACTAAACTATGATAAAATGAATTTTTTATTAATATCTATTAAATAAAGAAATTCATATTTATCAACTAGATGATCATATATGGATTGATCTTAATCTTGAATGTTTTATGGATTTATATTTGTTGAGTAATATCTTTTGATTTACATGGATGAGACTGTTATAGATTTACGGTCAATAAGTTTCGTACTTTGGAGATATGATTTAATAAATGGCTAGAAACATTTTACACAATAGTGAAATCCACTTTTCTTGTGAGAAGCAGATGAGTAGTTTCCTTAAAGTGTTGATTTGGATCTTGAACAATAAGAGCACTCGATTTTCTGTTTATGAGTAAACGGAAAGATAAATTCATAAGTTTAGATGAATATATTATTCATTGGAGAATTAATGGTACTTATTAGAATAAGATATAATTAGAGAGGTATAACGGACTTTAATGACTTTACTCTAATTATGAACTACTTGTAGATGATCAAACCATATGAAATGATTAAATCGATGGACACTGAAAATTTAAATTGTGTAAAACATTTATAATCTTGAGAGTGCAATTTTGGGTTTTTAGTGGAGTAATTCTAAGGTTAATAATAGTGAATTATTCAATTAAAAAGTTTAATTAATAATTCTTATGTTATTGGAGCTCAAATTATAGGTCCATTTGGTCCCTTTACTAGCTCACAATCACATAAAGAAACAAATGAAAGAATATAATTGGATTATCTAATTATTAATGTCACATATAAATTTTATGGACATGTTCACGAATTATTTAAATATATGTAATTATTTAATTAAGTGTTAATTATTTAATTATCTGTAGAGGTTATGGGTTAAATTTTAAATGGTGTCATTAAATTATTTATGATTTGGAATAATTTAATTTAATAAAAAATCTTTTAATTAATGGAAATGATAATTTAATTTAATTAGAATTAGATTCCATATTAAATTAAATTAAAGAAGTTTTAATAGGAATTAGATTCCATATTAAATTAAAAGTAAAGAGTTTTAAACCAATAAGGAATTTAATTTCATATTTGATACGAACTATTTTCCAATTTAGATATAAAATTGTATTTCTTGTTAAATTGAAAAACTCTAACTTACCATTATAAAAAGAATGTTTTATGTTGGTAATAAGAGAGCGAATTTTTGGCTACTTGAACCAAAAACATCCATTGATAAAAACAAAATATTATCCTATCTAAAAAAAAATCAAGAAAATTGTTTTTTTATTTCTACATAATAATCTTTTATAAAAAGATTTCATGATTTGATTCTTCAAAACTGTGTCTACACACAGTTTCTTTTATAAAAAGTCATAGCAAGGAAGATCGAGTGGTGAAGAATCTGTATATCAAAAGGGATCAATTCAATTATCATGCAAAGTAAGATTTGATCTTATTAATTTAATTATTGAATTGTTATTACTAGTATCGATCGGATACGTTTTTATTTAGAAAAATTTTTTAAATCCACATTTTCGCATTAAATTCAAAATTGTTTTTTCCCTTCAAAATGTGCTTGCTAAGACGAGGAGTATGTAATGATTTGTCACAAATTAATTACTCTAGTAGCCAGATGGAAGGAAGGAACAACATACACTTGGGCAATAACACACGTGTCATTTCATAATAATTAAGGAGCTGATCAAGTGCTTTTACCAAACATATGCCAAGCATTCTTCACATCATTACATCTCAGTATGCTAAAAAACTGCACTTGTGATGCAACAGAGGTCAGTCCAGATAGACTCTGAAATAATTGCTGTTGTATTTGATGAAAGTAAGTGCCATTTTGAGTAAAGATGTACAAATCATTATATCTCGGAAACAATTAATGTCCATAAGTTACGTTAAGGGTGGAAGGTTCACTTCAAATGTGTAGCTAATCAAATCAACTAAACAAATTTATAACCTAAATGACTGTTTTGATATTGTTGTTAGCTAGGGCAAAAAAAAAAAAAAAAAAAATCTAATGCAGGCTTTTTCTTTTTTTTGGACGGAGGAGAGAGAGTTAAAATACATGCTTAATAAAACATATAATAATGCTTTTCAAAAAAAAAAAAAGTATGATAATAAAACACTGAATTGAGTGGAAGTTTGAGGGTTGCATATTGAGACGAATCAACATTACTTGTAAATATCAAGTGGAAGAAACAGAACATGAGATGGACATTGACTGATCCAATTTTCTCTTATTGTGGGCTGTTTGGATCCATTTTTATATAGTCAGGCCTGGGCCTTTGTAGATTATTGGATCAACGATGATGAGAATATATTATTCCATACAATGAGATTTATTCATATGTATTTTTACAATGAGATTTATTCACTAGTCACGAGACACATATGCTTCGATGAACGAAGGCATGGCATGAAACTAGACGAACTAAATGTCACAACATCAATTATTTATTAACAGATACTGCTTACATGCAACAAAGTTAAAAATGCAACTCTTTCTTTTTCAGGTCCAGTGAAACAGATGATGGATTATAAAGAATTGGAACGACGTACAG
Organism: Litchi chinensis; assembly: GCA_019925255.1. Lineage (NCBI taxonomy): Eukaryota > Viridiplantae > Streptophyta > Magnoliopsida > Sapindales > Sapindaceae > Litchi > Litchi chinensis. Next base: position 34,651,350 of record CM034462.1, on the reverse strand, counting down.
GCACGGGCGGACCTACTGTTTGGCCGGGAGGATATGCGCGCCCCTCCTCCCGCACCCGAAATCTGAAAAAAAAAAAATGCTTAATTTACCATATAGTCTGAAAGGAAAGAAAAAAAAAAAAAAAAAAACTGAACTGTTGCACAGATGCAGTCTGCAAACTACAGACATGCAGCAACGTCTGTAGATACTGTGCAGTAACAGTAAGTGCTACAGTTATCCACTTCAATTAATGTTTTTAATTTTAATAATAATAATTATTATTATTATTATTTATCTTTTATATATATTTTTTTAAAAACTGATTTGAAAGTTACAACTTTCGTCTATCAACCCCACTTTTTGCATAAATTTCGTGCCTTATTTCTTTTATTTTTTAAATTATTTATTATTTTCTTATTTAATTATTTATTTTTCCTATTCCTATGAAAATTAACTTCCTTTCTTACGGGTTACCTTCATTAGACTTAACTTTCTACTTCTAATATTTTTCTTACTTCTAATTAATTAATATTTTTATTTTTCAATTTTATTCTTTTATTTCTCACCTATATAAGTTCTATTTACTTCTACTTTTTATGTGCTGTACAAAATTCATTAACAATTTACAATTTTAATGAACAAATTTTTTCTTCCTTTTCTTTTCTTCTTTATTTGACATCTCTTTATTTTTACTTTGATATTTTGTGACTTACCAGATTAGTCTCCTAAATTAATTATTTTTTTAATTTATTTAGTTTTTCAATAATTAGAATTTAATATACATCACATTAATAAATCCTAAAATCTTAAACTATAAATTATTACATTAAAATTATCCATATGTAATGTATTGTCATGATTCAATTATATATAATATTGTTTTTTAATTTATTTTAATGATTTTATTAGAATTTTTAAAAATAAGATTATTTATTTTACCTAAATATAATGTATGTTTTATTTTTATTTAAATTATCTAGTGTTATCAAACATTCTTTTACATAAAAATATTATATATTTAATATGTTCTTAATTTTTTTATATTTTTATTACTTTATTCATGTGTCCCCCCTAATAAATTTTTTAGGTCCACCACTGCGTACAAGTCATCTTTTCTTCTGATTGTGAGTCCAAAATTCTCAGTCATGTTTAAATCATCACCCTTCATTCCATCAGGGAGTTCCCAATCAAACCCACAACTTGCTTTAGAGGTAAAGGTGGTGGACTTGGCCTATCACCAGGCCGAGTTGCTTTCTCATAGGTGCCATTTTGAGTAAAGATGTATAAATCATTATATCCCAGAAACAATTAATGTCCATTAATTACGATAAGGCTATCTTCTAATTTGCAGCTAATCAAATCAACAAAATAAATTTATAACCCAAATGACTGCTTGGATGTCGTTGTTAGTTATGGCAAACTTTGTAGAAAACTCAAAAAATCTAAAAAAGCTTAATAAAACACATAATAATAAAACATTGAATTGCGAGGAAGTTTGAAGCTTGCTACATTGATACATATCAATATCACCATGGAGAAGAAACAGAACATGAGTACATGACATGGATATTAACTGATCCAATTTTGTCTTAGTGTGGGCCATGTGGATCCATTTTTATATAATCAGGCCTGGGCCTTCGTAGATTATTGGATCAACGATGATGAGACTATATTAATTATTCCATACAATGAGATACATTCATATATATATATATATATATATATATATTTACAATGAGATTTATTTTAGTCATGAGACATGTATGCTTAGGTTTCTTTTGGCACCACTTCTTCAAGTAAATCTTTTAAAAGTAAATTTTTTAGAAATAAATCTTTTGAAAGAAAATTGTTAATTGTTTGATTGTTAATTAAAAAAACCTTTTAAATTATAAACGGTCTGGTTAAATTATTTTTAAAATACTTTTAAATTATTAATTTATCAAAAAGGGTATGAGAGAGGGAAGTAATATATTCATTCTAGGAATATAATTGCTTCAACCCCAACCATAAAAAATTAATCAATCGTAATAATAATAAAAATTTATTGCTTATTTTTAATTTAATTAGTCTCAAGAAATAAAATTACAGTATATATATATTAACAGACCAGTAACAAAACCAATTACAGTATACAATTCCATTACCTTAACAAAGCACTTCATAAATATATCAATAAATCAATAATAAAACCAATTATAGTATATATATATATACACACACACTGCAGTGTCTATATAAATAGTGTATATATACAAAATCAACATAAGATTAAATAAAATTGCAAAGTATATCTCAGTCAACCAATTTGAAAAAAAAAAAAAACACAAAATATAGATAATTCACTGGTTAAAGAGGAGTTCTAAGATATTTTTATAAAATAAAAAAGTGAACGAAAGTTAATGTTATGTGTTTATATTTATAAAAAAAAAAATGGTATAATAGGATTATAGGATATAGAGATATTAACTAAATAAGATAGAGATAGATTAGACATTTTAATTTTTTTTTTAAAAAAAAAAACTTAAAAAATATACCTGGAAAAGCTCAAAATTTGAGCTTCTCCAAGTAAATTTTTTTAAGTTTTTTTTAATCTCTTAAAAGTTCTACTGGTATATCAACCAAAAACATTAAAAAAAATCAAGTAAAACTTTTAACATTAAAAAATATTTTTGATTAATTAATAAGTTGTACCAAATGTACACTTATTCTCGGAGACAGTGACAGGGGTAGCGAACCCATCGGCTGGTGCATGTTTCCTATCAGAGGCAGTTTCCATGGCCCAGGAGGCGCCTTTGTGCTTGAATTCTTAGTTTTCAGTCCATGTAATAGTCTGACTGCCACAAACAAGAAAATGAGGAAGACAACGACGAAGGTTAAGGAAGGAAATTGAAGCCCATTTGTTTTCGGATAAAAAGCTATATGCATATTAGCGCAAGTTGATATATATATATATATATATATACATACATATATATATTTATATATATGACACATTGTACAGTACACTTAGAAATATATGTATTTATAATCTTGATCCTTCAATTTTCAATAAGTTAGATTTAATAATTGAAACTTAATCTTCGACTAATGAGTTAATATCTTTTGGTTTGACTTATTAAAAATTGAAAAACTATTCTACGGTGCACTTAAAAATATATACACTTGTAATCTTGGCTCTTTAATTATCAATGAGTTAGATATAAGGATTAAAACTTAATTTTCAACTAATTGGTTAGCACCCTAAGATCTGACTAATTAGAAATTGAAGGATCCAGAAGGATTAAGGTATCAAATGTGTACATATTCAAATGTATAATAGGATATGTATATATATATATATATATGTATGTATATGTATGTTAACGTTCGTTTTTACCTTGAACTATATCCATGTTAAAGTTATTCCTGACAAGATTGAGAAACTCAAGATAGTTACTTTCTCTTGAATAAAAACAAAATGTATTATCATTTATCTTCGAATTATGTGCAGCTGTTCATATTTGGGTCACCTGAATGACTAGTGTCAGTTTGGATGGACAAATGTGCTTGCTAAGACAGGAGTATGTAATGACTTGTCACAAATTAATTACTCTAGTAGCCAGATGAAAGGAAGGAACAATAGACACCTGGGCAATATATACATGTGTCCTTGAAAAAAAAATAAAAAAAAGGAGCTGATCAAGTGCTTTTACCAAACATATGCCAAGCTTTCTTCACATCATTACATCTGAGCATGCTAAAAAATTGCACTTGTGATGCAACAGAGGTCAGTCCATATAGACTCTGAAACAATTGCTGTTGTATTTGAAGAAAGCAAGTGCCATTTTGAGTAAAGATACACAAATCATTATATTTGGAAACAATTAATGTCCTTAACTGTTTTGATGTAGTTGTTAGCCAGGGCAAAAAACACATAAAACTAACACACGCCATTTTTTTTTTTTAATTATTATTTATGGGGGAGGAAGCATTAAATTTATTAAAAAAAAAAAAAACGATTCACACATTTGATAATTGTGAGATTTGTATATTTGATCTATTAGGATTAACATGAGTACTTGACCATTCATATTAAGAGGTAATGTGTAAAATTAGGATGGTTGAGAGTTAATACATGCTTAATAAAACATATAATAATACTTTTCAAAAAAAAAAAAAACATATGATAATAAAACACTGAATTGAGTGGATTTTTTTTTTTTTTTAATACAATAACAGTATCTGGGATAAACCCAGGGAGTGTCCAGGACTTTGAAACCGAGATATGACACTGATAGCACGGCCCGGGGGACTACTCCCAAATTGAGAGAGATCTACTCACACGGAGACGGGAGAGAGACTTACACTGGGATGAAAGGTCGACCCACACAAATACTGAAAAATTAAGAATCATATCATATTATATTATATTATATTAATTATAATATTATTATATTATATATTAGCAATGTTCCAAAACTCGCTACTCACTACTCGACAGTGAGGTACCGAGCTGCGAGTACTCGGCAACTCGGCGAGTACTCGGTTTGACCATCGGTCAACGGTCAATCCATTGACCTATGGTCAAACCCGGTCAAACCTATAAAAAATAAAATTTAAAATTTTTTTGTATAATTAAAATATAATCACATGACCACAAAAACCCTTAAAATTTATCTCATGCAACCTCCAAAGCCATTTTAATATAATTACATAATTACAACCTTAAAAAAAAAATTTTTTTTAAAATTCGAGACCGAGTTGGGCTGAGTTGGATCGAGTCGGGCCGAGTCAATCCGAGTATTATACCAAAACAACGTCGTTTTGGCAAAAGAAATTAAAAAAAAAAAAAAACTGAATTGGACCGAGGCCGAGTCAGATCGAGTCGGGCTGAGTCGACCCGAGTTGGGCCGAGTCAGCCCCAGTTGGGCCCGAGTTGAGCCGAGTTTCTACAGAAACCGAGTTGAACCCCCCGATCTGGGGGTTCTCGGCTCGGAACTCGGCCGAGCGGCGAGTTCTCGACCGAGTTTTTAAACCATGTATATTAGAGGGGGTGGGGGTATATACCGGGTGTCGAACCCGTGCCTGCTTGCAAAGGCAGGCACGGGTTTTGGTTGCTGGCGCAGTTTGCGCCAGCAACCAAACGACGAATTGAGTGGAAGTTTGAGGCTTGCACATTGATACGAATCAACATCACTCTTGTAAATATTAGAATTAATTGCAAAAATAAGTGGAGGAAACAGAACATGACATGGATATTAACTGATCCAATTTTGTCTTAGTGTGGGCCATTTGGATCCATTTTTACATAATCAGGCCTGGGCCTTCGTAGATTATTGGATCAACGATGACGAGAATATATTATTCCATACAATCAGATTTATTCATACGTATATTTTTACAATGAGATTTATTCACTATTCATGAGACACGTATGCTTCCATGAACGGAGGCATGACATAAAACTAGAGAAACTAAATGTCACAACATCAAATATATATCAACAGATACTACTTACATGCGACAAAGTTAAAAATGCGACTCTTTCTTGTTCAGGTCCAAAGAAGCAGATGATGGATGATAAGGAACTGGAATGATGTTTAAGTCATCTTTTCTTCTGATTGTAAGTCCAGAATTCTCAGTCATGTTTAAATCATCACCCTTCATTCCATCAGGGAGTTCCCAATCAAAGTGGTACAATAACATTGCGAGTGGAAGCTCCACATTGGCTAATCCAAATGACATGCCCGGACACATCCTCCTGCCGGCACCAAATGGGGTGTACTCAAAGTCATTCCCTTTATAATCAATACAACAATCAAGAAATCTCTCTGGATTGAAGCTTTCTGGTTCAGTCCAATACTTGGGATCTCTGCTGATTGCCCATGCATTAACAATGACTTTGGCTTTGACAGGAATGTCAAATCCATTAATTTCACAATTGTTGCTACATTCTCTTGGGAGTAACAACGGGACAGGAGGATGTAATCTCAGAGTCTCTTTTACAACTAGCTTCAGGAATATCATTTCATTGATGGCTGTTTCATCGACCTTCTCATTTCTTCCAAAGACTTGCCTGACCTCATCTTGTGCCTTTTTCATCACTCTTGGATTTCTCAACAGTTCCACCATTGCCCAATCTATGGTTGTGGCAGATGTCTCACTACCCGCACTAAAAACATCCTGGAAGTGGATTTATGAAAATAGATTTAGAATCATATCATACAAGATTACATAAAGAGAAATTCTGCTAATTACAACAATTATAGTCTCATTCATCTTACAAGGCTTTTGTTCATACATTCATAGTTGGCAAAATAAGTAAATAAATAAAAAAGACCTTAGCATTGGTGATTTTAGAAGATGAATTGTGTTGTGCAATATAGATGTAATAATAAAGTAAGAAGAAGAGAGAAAATATAGAGAATTATAGTGGTTCGTAGTGTGTCTACGTCCATTTTCATACGGCTGAAAAACTTTCCTTAAACTTTCAATAGAGTTATAGTAGTTACTTATATCAAAACTCTAATCCTGAAAGTACCCTTACAAATACTGTACTGTACCGTATCAACTTGTTCTTTCCACTCTATCAACTAGCCTCACATATTACATATATAAATATGAGCCATATAATCAACAAATTGGCTTGAAACTAAATCAATTCAGTTGTTGGAAGGGAGATTATTTTATGTTTAGAAACTAAGAATTTATTATTAGGTAACCGCTAACCTACCTTAGGTTGTAGACCAAACCCAATAGCAGATATATACAAAATATATGTACAAAAAAATAATATATTGGGGATGCAAACCGAAAATCTTTCGACAAAACTAGTTTTGAAATAATATACATCACATAACAATTGGGCCTAAAAACTTAATGAGTAAAGTCTTAAATAGTGATATAAAGCTCTTTAACATACATAAACACTATATAAGCAAGAACGGTTACCATCATGACTGCTTTGATGTTGTCTGTAGTTAATGGAAATTCAAGATTACCATGCTCTTGAACTCTCAAAAGAACATCAATCAGGTCTTCTTCACTTTCTGCAGCCTCTGGTAATGCTTTTCCCTTATTCTTGTGCTCATTGATGATGTTTTCAAATATTCTATCAATTCTTTCATGCAGCTTCTGTAATATAGACCTAGCTCCAGTGATCCATTGAAGCAAAACAATGGAAGGAAACAGATCCACGGGTTGCAATCCTCCCACGTATAATATGGCTTCCTTGACAGCTGAAATGAATAGTTCTTGGTCTTTGCATTTGTCACCAAAGGCTGCCCTCGAAGTGATACCATATATTAATGAGTGAACCTTATCGGTAAGGTTAATTGGTGATCCTCCTGCCTTTGAAGCAATCCAATTAACAAGGTTAGAAACCTCTTCTTCTCTTATTGATCGAAAAGATTGAACTCGTTTGAAGGTCAAAAGCTCTGATACGCAAATTTTTCGTAGTTGCCTCCAATAATCCCCATATGGGGAAAAGGATATATTGGTTGACTCATAACCCAAGATATTGGATGCTAGATTGACAGGTCTTGATGCAAAGATAACATCATGAGTTTTCATCACATCTTTGGCCAATTCCGGGGAAGAAACAACAATCGTGGAAAGTTGTCCAAGTTGTACGTGCATCAAGGGTCCATATTTCTTGGCCAAGTCACTTAATGCATGATGAGGTTGAGAGCCGGCAAGCTGGTGCAAGTTTCCAATGAGAGGCAGTTTCCATGGACCTGGGGGTAGATTTTCTGACCTCGTCCGATGGATTTTAAGCACCATGAAGACAAAGAGAAGAAAGCTGAGAAGGATTGCTAAGGGGAGTAGTTGACCCTCCATGATGATCAGCAAATTGAAGGACACTATGCTACAGTCTTGTTTGCCTATTAAATGTTGGTAGTAATTTTATTACTACTCGTTACCATGTATCCCTTTTATAGACCTTTTAAATATAAAATGTCTCCTTCAAAATTTTCAATTTTTGTTGTCTGCTTACCTTCCAAATTTCGTAGTGCTGTCGAATGAGCTGATCTGTGTTGATAGGTCAGCTTATTATTTTCAATTGTTGTTTAAATTTCTAGACATCTAGGTACCAACTACAGGTTGTGGAAAACTAATTTCTTAACCAATAAATGAATGGGCTTTGATTGAGTCAATTGACTTTTGCAGCTACTGAGCGTTTGATCAAGACCATCGATCTTCTATGTAGTTTGTAAATCTTTTGAAATTTTACTTAGGGGTTGTTTGTTTTTTACATTTAACATTTAATGGTGTTTAATTAGGTCAATTAACATATTTTTGTTTGTTTTTTTAAGTGGTCAAACCACTTAAAACAACCCAAAAACCACTTAAAAAAAAGTTACATTTTTTGACTTTTCACTTAATACAAAATCACTTAATGATTTTATAAATATATTATTCCAAATTTATCCTTCCTAAAATAACATATTTCCAAGTTTATCTTAATTTTACATTATACAAATTCTTTTGATGTTTTAACAAACAATATTGAAAAATAAAAACCTTAAACATCTTAACATCAAATTTTTCTATAGTTGAATTACTATATTTCTCCAATCAAATTTCAGTAAGAATCTTTATTGATTTTCTTTATTAATCTGTTTGTGGAGTAACTCATATTATATTTATTTATTAAAAATTCACTGAGTTATTAGTATTTTTGGTTTATGTATATTGATGAGAATTTGTTTGTATATAACAGAACCTCAAAGTTTGTCTTTTTGTTTCTCATTTTGATTTTTTTATCTCAGAGTTTTTATCGAATCTATTATCGATGTATAATAGAATCTCAAACTTTTTTTTTTTTTAATCAAATTTGTTATCGATGTATATTATTTTACAATTTCAATTTTTGCTTTAGTAGTAATTTAATTGAAGACCATTTTATTTATTTTTATTTGAATATATAAATTTAATTGCCCCTATTATAATAATTAATCTTATTTTAATAATAAATCAAAATATTATATATATAAATGTTCTAATATTTGTTAAATAATTTATTGTAATTATTTGTATCATATTAAATAAAGTTACTTAACAACTAATAATAAAATGATATAAATGTCAAATTATTAGTATTCAGATAATTTTAACTTTAAAACACAAACAAGATTATTATACATTCAGAGGTAAGGAAAAAAAAAACAAACATGTTTATCAGATTTCATATTTCAGCCACTATTCAGTCTTCAATCTTCAACAGCACTGTTCAGTCTTCAGACAAAAGAACAAACGACCCCTTAGAGTGGATAATTACATATTTAATGACCAAAATAAATAAATAAATCAATTTAGCTATTAACATTAGCCAATTGTTTTCATTTTTAATCAAAGAAAACATTGTTTAGAATAATGTATTGACACCACCACGTACCCTTAGTAGGTCTTGATCTTAAGAGATTAAAGGTTCAATTTTTAAAAGTTCAAATTGAGCTCTTAAGAGGTTAAGGGTTTAAATCTTACTCTCGTCCTAAAATACAGTTAGTCAGTAATTTTCTCTGAATTAAATTTTCCTCACCCACATGAAAAGAAAAAAAAAAAAAAAATAGAATAGAAATAATTAGAGAGATAAAGATTTGACTGTCCGAAAACAGGACAATTTCAAGGAAAAAAAAAACCAAGAAAAATTAGAGAGGATAAAGATTTGACGATCCAAATTAAAAGAGGACCATTTCAAGTCATAAAACTGTTATCAGTCATTTTCATTTCAGATGAAATGGTTTTGTTTGATTAAACATATCCTAGTTTCACGGGCTTATCGGGTTTCCCCTGATAATGATAGAAATTAAATACATAAATCATTTAGTGCTCAGATTATAAATCTACTAAACAATAAATTACTCCCTTTTAATGAGATTTGAGATAGCTTACAATTCAAAGCAGTGTTATGGGCTACTCACATTATCAACAAGCAACATATAATCACAGGACACCTGTCTGCAGCCACAAAAGCTTCTGATTTAACAGATATTGTTTTCTGAAGGCAAAAGTTAACACTACCATATACGCTTAATTCTTTCATTAGCACTTACACAACTGATGAAGGATAATAAGGAATCGGAACAACGTATAAGTCATCTTTTCTTTTGACGGAGATACCAAAGGCCTCCGTCATGTTTAAATCATCAAAATTCATTCCATTAGGGAGTTGGCAATTAAAATGGTACAACAACATTGCAAGTGGAAGCTCTACATTGGCTAGTCCATATGACATGCCTGGACACATTCTCCTGCCAGCACCGAAAGGGATATATTCAAAGTTATTCCCCTTATAGTCAATAGAGCAATCAAGGAACCTCTCTGGGCTGAAGCTCTCTGGTTCAGGCCAATATTCAGGATCTCTACCAATCGCCCATGCATTAACAATGACTTTAGCTTTGACAGGTATATCAAATCCATTAATCTCACATCTCCTGCTACATTCTCTGGGAAGTAGCAAAGGGACAGGAGGGTGTAATCTTAAAGTCTCTTTAATAACTAGCTTCAAGAATATCATCTGATTAATGGTTGCTTCATTGACCTTGTCATTTCTATCAAAGACTTGCCTGACCTCATCTTGCGCTCTTTTCATCACTCTTGGATTTCTAAGCATTTCCAGCATCGCCCAGTCTATTGTTGTGGCAGATGTGTCACTACCAGCACTAAAAACATCCTGTGAAGTGGATTTATGAATGAAAACTAGCAAAAATCAATATCAAATGAGACAACATAAAGATAAATTTTCTGGTACCTATAAATATAAATCTCACTCACCCTACGTGACATTTGCAAGTATAGGCATAGTTTGAAAAATAGATAAATGATTAACAATTGAATATATTGTTAGTTAGCACCAAACGATAGAGCTCAACTACAACGTGGACAAATGACAGATAATGGACACGTACTAAACACCCTTTACTGTGAAATATGTGCAACCAGAAGTTCAGATAAAAGGGGGGAAAGAGAGTTTGAACTAAGGGGCCTCTAGGTTATAATATTATGTTAGTTATCACTAAACCTAAAACTTAAACTAATAGAAAAATATCCAACCATAATATTTAAGATTTAAAATATGATACGTTAACCTGTAGTATTGATACTTTTAAAAATTTATTTTTGGCCTAAAATTCGTTTCAGTAGTGGAAGAGAGACTAATTTATATATAAACATTACCAAGAGTACTGCTTTGATGTTGTCGGTAGTTAAGGGAAATTCAAGATTACCATGCGCCAGAACATTCAAAAGAACATCAACCAAATCTTCTTCACTCTTGGAAATTTCCAATGTTTCCCTGCCCTTCTTATGTTCATTGATGATATCTTCAAATATTATATCAATTTTTTGATGCAGCCTCTCTAGTATAGACCTGACTCCACTGATCCATTGAAGCAATTCAATGGAAGGAAACAGATCCGTGAGTTGAAATCATTGAAAAATTGGTTAATAGGTGATCCTGCTTTTGAAGCAATCCAATCAATCAGATTAGAAACCTCTTCTTCTCTTATTGATTGGAAAGACTGGATCCGCTTGATACTTAGAAGCTCGGATATGCAAATTTTTCGTAGCTGTCTCCAATAATCACCATAAGGTGCAAAGGTTATACTAGTAGAATTATAAGACAAAATTGTGGACACTAGATTGCTTGGTCGCGAAGCAAAGATAACATCATGGGTTCTCATCACCTCCTTGGCGAATTCTGGGGAAGAAACAACGATAGTGGGAAGCTCTCCTAGTTGTAGATGCATCAAGGGTCCATATTTCTTGGCCAAGTCTCTTAGTGCACGATGCGGTAGAGAGCCAGCAAGCTGGTGCAAATTTCCAATGAGAGGCAATTTCCATGGTCCTGGAGGTAGATTTAAAGCTCTATTATCAGTACTTTTGAGTCTCTTTCGTATTTTTGGCACCATGAAGACAAAGAGAAGAAAGCAGAGAAGGGTTGCAACGAAGGGGAGAACTGCTTGAACCTCCATCATGATGAGGAAATTAAATTGGTGATACTGAATTATAGTCTGTCTGCCAGTTAAATGTTGTATAGAGACTTCTTTTCTTGAACCTCCAGCATGATGAGCATATTTAATTTGTGATATTGAATTGTAGTCTGTCGGCCAGTTAAATGTTGTATAGAGACTTCTTTTTATAATATAAAACGTAACGTCAAGCTAGACTTTTGTTGTCCACTTACCTTCAAAAGTCTTAATGCTGTCGAAAGAGCTGATGTATGTTCAAGATCTTCTCTCTTAATTTTTCAAACAAATTAAGGATAAGCTGGGACTTGTACAAGGCTTTTTCTATTTTAATAATTAATATCAACTTCATTTCTATGACATCTTTGATTTGAATCTCCAGACATCTAGTCCCTACCGGGGCCTAGATAAATGAAATTCTTACCCAGTAATCAACTCGAAACATGCAATGAATAATATTATCTCTTGGCTTTGAGGTAAGGAAAGTTTTTAGAACGGCATTGAAAATTATATATATATATATTGATTTTACTATCAATACATCATAACTTTAAAAACTTATAACAAATTAATCAAATTCATTCATTGTATTTGAATTATAGTGATTTTACTAACAATACCTCCTAAATTTAGAAACTTAGAACGAACCAATCAAATTTATCCATTGTATTTGAATTAATATAAAAGTGAATTTATTTTGAAAGAGAGAATACAATAGATGAATTTAATTGGTTTATCTTAATTTTTTAAAGTTAAGAAGCATTGATGGTAAAATTACTTATATATATGTATGTATGTAGATATATATAACGAATCATAATCTCAAGTTTTAAATGCTATAAATAAGTAATTTACTATCAGTTTAAATTTTTAGATCTAGTGGTAACTAATATGGTATCAAAGCTTGATTTTTAGTTCAAATTCTTTCCCCATATTGCGCATATTTATCATCTTGTTGTACTCAAAATGTCAAATCATTGATATTGAATTGTTCATGTTTTATTTTGGCAGAACAGAGGCTAGGATTTGGTTTGGAGTCGTGGACCTTGACATTTTGAGAACAATCATATAGTTTTGGAGAGACCTGAAGGGGTAGGGGATGTGTCAAAATTGGCTTTCGATAGGCTCCTAATATGGGTCCCGATCCATAAGTTGCCTCTAATGTTTATGAATCCTATAGTGGTGAAAGTCTTGGCAGGCCAGATTGGTGAGATTGTATGGGTCCTTGAGGAGTCCAAAGAGTATAAAGGGAAGTTCCTATGTGTTAAGGAGTGCATAGCCATAAGTAAGCCTTTGAAGATGGTTTTGCAATTGAACTTGGGTGGGAGTCGGGAGACGAAAATGGTGTTGCTCACATACGAAAATCTAATAGATTTTTGCTCTACGTGTTGTAGATTGGGACATGGTAATAGTTCTTGTAGGGATGAAGTGCCAAAGAAGAAGTCCGTAAATGTGCTAAAAGGGAGTGTGGAACTTGGCTGCATGCTAGCCAGACTGTTTGGTGGAGGAAAAAAAACAGAGAGGTTTGACTTGGAGGAAGCAGGGAGAGGAAGAAAGAATACGAGTACTTTTAAATATTTTAATTGAACAATTTCCTATTAATTTAAATTTTTCAGTTTAGTGATAATTAATATGGTATTATAATTTAATCTTTGCTTCAAACCCTTCCTATGCTTATCATCTTGTTCAACTCAAAATGTCAAATCATTGATATTGAATTGTTCATCTTTTATTTTGAATTTTGAGTCCCCATATTTATCATTGATATTGACATTTTTAGTTCCCTGCAATTTATTTGTAACAATTCAATATCAATGATCTGTACCATACAGATTTTCTAAGATATTTACTAAGGATGAATGGATGGAAGAAGTTGCCAAAAAAATGTAGCTGTCAATATTTGCCAATCATTTTCATTTTCATTTTCAATCAAGGAAATAATATTTGGACCATCAAATCAAACCTTTAAATTTAATAATTTTTTTTTAAAAAAAAAAAAAAAAAAAGAAGGGACGAATAGACTGAAGATTTACTCCACAAATTGGAAAAAATCGTTTTCTTGAAGAAGACAACCTTACTATGAGAAAATAATCAAGGATCATGAATAATTCAAATGAATCATCATTCAAAAAACTTTTCTTAGTCAAAATTGTCATTCCAGAGGATAAAGTTCTTTTATCAAATATATTCAATGCATATGGGCTCGTTGGTTTTGGTAATCAGCTATTGACAGATGTTAAATACATATTAATCATTTTATTCTTAGCTCACTCAAGTCAATTGGGAACTATTCTTGTTTGTACTTGGCTACAGGCTAAAAGAAAAAGCAGGTGAAGCAATACAAGGAATATAGAGCAAGCAGTGCAAGGAATATAGAGCAGTCAACCACATATTAGAATTGTACAACAACATTTGGAGTTGAATCTTGACATTGATTGGACCAAATGACATTCTAGATAGATTCTTCTACCAACACCATAAGGATGAGTCTGAAATTAATCGTCATATAATTGACAAGAAAATCGTGAAAAACCTCTGGAATAACACTGAACTCTAGTTGAATCCAATAGAGTCTCTTCCAATTGCCCATGTTTAATTCTTCCAAACTAATGTCAAAGTACCACTAGCGACTGAAATGCTTGAGTTAGCCTTGGACTGATCATCCATGTTTACCTTTATCCATGCGAAAATTGGTTTGTACCACAAAAACACGAGTAATTCTTGAGGCTTCGCAAAAAGAAGAATTTAACCAGAACTTCAACAGAATGTTCATATCATGAACTGTGAAAACATTAGTAGAACATTAAAAACTAAAAAATAAACTAAAACACCATACAAGTTATGAATGTCAGAAAAGGATTTTGGATCTAACTCCACTATAAAAGCTAGCCATAAGCGGAGCTTTACTCTCACCTTATAAACCAACCTAAAATCTTAATTGGTTCAGCAATAATGCATTACATAAAGCAACTAGATGGCAATACAGAATCTTGTCTTCTAATAAATGCCCCTGTTTCAGTTTTAGGATTATGCAACCGATGAAGGATGATAAAGAATCGGAAGGAGGTCATCTTTCCTTCTAACAGACATACCGAAGGCTTCAGTCATGTCTAGATCAGCATGCTTCATTCCATTAGGGAGTTGCCAATCAAAGTGGTATAACAACATTGCGAGTGGAAGCTCTACATTGGCTAGTCCATATGACATGCCTGGACGTATTCTCCTGCCAGCACCGAAAGGGATGTATTCAAAGTTAGTCCCTTTATAGTCAATAGAGCAATCAACAAACCTCTCCGGATTGAACCTCTCTGGTTCAATCCAATATTCAGGATCTCTGCCAATTGCCTATGCATTAACAGTAACTTTTGCTTTGACAGATATATCAAATCCATTAATCTCGCGCATCTCTTTCCACATTCTCTTGGAAATAGTAAAGGGACAGGAGGATGTAATCTCAGAATCTCTTATATAACCAGCTTCAAGAACTTCATTTCGTTAATGACTGTTTCATCGACCTTTCCAGTTCTATTGAAAACATCCCTAAACTCAGTTTGTGTTTTTTTCATCACTCCAGGATTTTTCAACATTTCCAACATTGCCCAATCTATAGTCGTGGCTGATGTCTCACTGCCAGCAGTAAAAACATCCTGGAAATGGATTTATGACTCAGAGTTGAGCAAATAAAAAGTCAATTTTGGACAAGGATAAATTTTCAACTTATAAGACATTTTGCAAATGTAGTCATAAAATGAATAAATTAATGACCATAGGATTGTTAAAATTAAATATTGAATTGGATTGAATTTTGGTCTGGTGAAACAAATTTACGCTCTAAAATGTAATAATGTAGGATTTAGCTACCTTATTAGTTAGATAACTTTACCCATCAATTACAACCATTAAATTAGCTTTAATAATTATCTTTACAATCAATCCAATAGTTAAAATTGATGGATAAATTTACCCAACTAGTAAGGTAGTCAAACCTAATAATGTACAAACGGTATACAAGAAGTAAAAATAGTTACCAAGATAACTGCCTTGATGTTTGCCCACAGTCAAGGGAAATTGAAGATCACCATGCTCTTGAACTTTCAGAAGAACATCAACTAGATCATCATTCTCGCAAATATTTTTCAATGTGGCCTTGTCCTTCTTATGTTCATTGATGATGTTTTCAAGTATTGTGTCAAATTCATGATGCGCCCTCTCTAGTTGATACTTGGCTCCACTGATCCATTGAAGCAATTCAATGGAAGGAAATAGATCCGCAATACGAAATCCTCCCGCCAACCATGCAGTTTCCTTGACAACAGCTATGAATTGTTCTTGGTCTTTGCATTTATTACCAAAGGCGGCCCTCGAAGTGATGCCATATAATAAGGACTGAATTTCTTTGGCGAGATTAACTGGTGATCTTGCTTTTGAAGCAAGATCACCAGTTAATGAGATTAGAAACCTCTTCTTCTCTCATTGATCGAAAAGATTCAACTCTCTTTGTACTTAGAAGCTCCAATACACAAATTTTTCGTAGTTGTCTCCAGTAATCACCATACGGTGACAAACCTATATCTGTAGAATCATAAGTCAGATACTTTGATGCTAGATTATGAGGCCTTGACGCAAAGATAACATCATGGGTTTTCATCACCTCCTTGCCGAAGTGGAAAGTTGTCCAAGTTGTAGGTGCATCAACGGTCGACATTTCTTGGCCAATTCTCTAGTCCACGATGGGGCAGAGAGCCAACAAGCTGGTGCAAAGTTTCCAATGAGAGGCAACTTCCATGGCCCTGGAGGCAGATTCAAAGTTTTTTGAGTGGTTTTGGATATCTTTCCTATTTTTATCACCATGAAAACAAAGAGAAGAAAACTGAAAAGTATTGAAAAGGAGGGAAGTTGAAACTCCACGAACAAATTGGAGGTCGCTGAGCTATTATTGGCCTCTAACAGTGTTTAGTTATCATGTATCGATTATCTAGATCTTTGAATTAAAATATTTCCTTCCATACTTGCATTTTTTGTCTTTCTTCCAAAATTTGTTAATGCTGTCAAAATAGTTGACATGACCCAGATTCTTAATAAGATTTTAAATAAGCTTTTTTTTTTTTTTTGTCTCTCGCTCTCTCTTAATAGTTATTATAGATTTTATACAACTATTCTCTCTTATATTTTAGACTTCGAAGATGATTCTCCTGGGGTCCTCATAACTACAGATTTTTATAATTTTGTCATAAGTTCTCTCTTTTGTTTTTTCGCTTTTTTGTTTTTTTGTTTTTTAAATTTTTTGGTGTCAATGTCATGCTATGACTGCTCTTCTTCAAATTCAGAAATACAGGTTCGCCTCTCGCTGGATTATTGTGCTATAAATAAACAATTAAAGAAAATTTTTGTTCTTATATATGTATATATAAAATATTTTTAAAATTAGGTACTTAATTTTAAAAGTAAGGACTAACCAATCAAATTTATTTATTGCATTTGAATTAAATAGGCAAAAGAATTTATTTTATGTGAGATAATACAATAAATAAATTTAATTGATTGGTTCTTATATTTTAAAATTAAGTATATCTGATTATAAAAACTATATATATATATATTAATGCTTAAGTAATGGCATGCCTCATATGGCAATGATTGAGCAAACTCATGGTTGAGCAAATTTATGTTTTGTGTCTCCAGTTTAATATTGCAAAACAATGCACGATTGTTTCAAAAAGTTTAACATGAGTTGCATCGTGGGATGCAACGAGTGACACAAGTTGCGATTGTCTCGGCTAAAAGGGTGTAAGTAGGAAAAGAGAAGTTTTTCTTTTCTCTGATTTATTTTTCCTAAATTATCCAAGTTGTGTTTGATCTGTGTTTTATCTTGTTGTGTATTTTCTCCAAAGTTATTTTAAGATTTATCTGGTGAAGAAAATGATCTCTTTTAATAAATATTTTTTTTATTAACCGGAGTTTCCCTTTTACATTTTTTTTTTTGGGATCAAATTCATTTGAAATATTTTTTGAAATTATCCATGATATTTTATTATTAATTTTAAAGTAAATCTCTTTCATTTATTAGAGATATTCATTGACCTAAATTGAAATTGATTTCTTAGATGACTTTGGTCATAATAATGACCAGATCGGTCATGGCTAAAAAGTAGGAAAATCTTCCTATTTTAAGCAAATTTAATTTGAGATATTTTATCTCTAATTAAATTTCTTATTTTGTAGATATTGCTGAAGAGAAAAAAATGGTTGAATTTGGCACTATATAAGCTGACTGAACTCAAGAAAATTTTCAAGCAAGCAAGTAGTGATCTTTAACTGTATTTAGAGTTAGCATTTTATGTAACTTATAGTGATTTTTCTCTAGGTGGTTTCTATTCTTAGGGAGTGTGATGCTTCTAAGCATATTCAGCAACATTGGCTTTTCAGAGGAAGAGTCATATGGTCTTTGGGAGAAGACACTGAAGATGGATCTCAAGGTTTTAAAAGAAGTTTAAGAAGTTAGAGATCAATTAAGTAGAGGGGAACTCACTATACTAGATTAATGGAGAAAGTACACCATTTTGTGTCAAATATAAAGAGAGAATATTTAGTTGAGTAAATCAAGTTATGTGTATACTATTTAATATTTATTAATTAGTATAAACATATGGACGTAATCTCATAGATATAGAGTAAAACCAAACCATATTTAAAATGTTATTGTCTTTTTTGCTTTTTATTACAGTACTTTTCTAGTTAATTGTTACAACAATTCTTTCTATTTTGTTACAACAATTGATTGTCGATTGTTATAATAATTAAATTAATTTAATTCAAAAAATTTGGTAATTTCAAAGGAAATGAGTTTTTCTTTTCTTTTTTTTTTTAATTGTTCTTCAAATTGAAAAGAAGTAAGGAATATATGTCTAGCTTTGAAAGTTTTAAAATGAATGTCTAGAGTAAAAGTTTTATTTTTCAATTTTAATAGCGAAGAGGTCGAAAAAATGGACACACGAAGTAGAATTTTGAGTGGCAATAGGTACATTCCCTCTTAACGCGACATTTGTGCATTTTCTATTCTATGTTGCAATCTATGGTTCCGATCCTACAATGATTATCTATTGCCACGTTGAGCATCTTCCTTATGTACTTGAAGTGAATAATTGAATCAGGCATATATCATTTGATTGTTACTGATAGGAGCGGCCCTCGTATTGCATTGCTAAAACAACTGACTTCATTATGGGGTTAGACAGGCAGCCCATTTAGAAGGATAGCTATGGGCTAATGTTGGAGGCCCTTATGTTTGAAGTATTCAGACTTTTTTGTCCAGAACATATCGGCCTATGGCCCAAAATATATTTTTGTTATTTTTTTAATGAAAAATTAAGAAGGGAAAGAAAAATAGGGAATGTACTTGGGCAAGAGATTTTTTTTTTTTTTTTTTTTTTTTAAATTATTGCAAAGCATTGAATAATAATTACAAGAGACTTCATGACACTAATATAAATTAGAATTTAATATAAAGAATATAAAAC
Source organism: Litchi chinensis (assembly GCA_019925255.1). Classification (NCBI taxonomy): domain Eukaryota; kingdom Viridiplantae; phylum Streptophyta; class Magnoliopsida; order Sapindales; family Sapindaceae; genus Litchi; species Litchi chinensis. The sequence goes on along the minus strand of CM034462.1, from coordinate 34,631,906 downwards.
AAGAGAAAGAGAGTTTCTAAACACAAGCCTTATTCTTTTCATAGATGGAAGCAGAAAAAACTTGTCCGAGAATTAACACCAACACACGATGGCTATTAGCTTTCAGGATTTCTTCTAGACACCGTTAACTATAAGGAAAAGCAATTTGCGGTAGCCAACAATCTTCACAATCAAGAAACAGTACCTAATCAAGCAACTTGAGACCACAAATAAAAAACCATTCCAGTTTCAGTTGAGTAATTAAAGTTGCGATAAGACCAATGTATGGGGTGGAGTTGGAGCATCCGTCCCATTAAATGAGCTGTGAGACAATCTATGGAAGATTTTTTTACTTGTAATTACAGAACATGGGAAGGATGATAAGGAATTGGAATTAAGCACAAATCATCTTTTCTTCGAACGGTCGAATCCATGGCCTCGGCCATGTCCATATCTTCATGCTGCATTCCACTGGGAAGCTTCCAGTCAAAATGATACAACAATGATGCCAGTGAAAATTCAACATGTGCCAAGCCTAATGATATTCCAGGACAAATCCTCCTCCCAGCACCAAATGGGATGTATTCAAAATCAGTCCCCTTATAATCAATAGGAGAATGAAGAAACCTCTCTGGAATGAAACTCTCAGGTTGAGTCCAATATTTTGGATCTCTACCTATTGCCCATATATTAACAATAACTTTGGCTCCAATTGGTATATCAAATCCGTTAATTACGCATTGCTTTCCACATTCTCTTGGAATCAACAAAGCAGGAGGATGTAATCTCAAAGTCTCTTTTATGACTAACTTCAAGAATTGCATTTCAGTCATGCCCATCTCATCAACCTTACCTATACAATTAAAAACTTGTCTCACCTCGGCTTGTGCCTTTTTCATTAGTCTAGGATTCCTTATCAATTCAGACATTGCCCAATCTATAGTTGTGGCAGATGTGTCACTGCTCGCAAATAAAACATCCTGAAAAGCAAATTATTGAAATACATATAAATTAATATCAATAGAGTTTCAAATTAAAAAATTTTAATAAAGGACCAATTTCTATTGACTCCAGATGTTGTCTTACTAGACAGTTATCATTACACTCAAAAACTTAACCTAAGAGAAAATGATACAATTATAGTATTTAAAATTTGAGGTTATGATATGTTGACATACTCTCTCACAGACAACATGGATAGATAATAATTGTCTGACATATGTTAGACATCTCTTACAGTATAATATATGTAACAAAAAGAATTTCAGATAAAAGAGGAAGAAAGAGTTTGAACTAGAGACCTTTAAACTCTGATATCATGTTAGTTATTATCACAAAACTCAAAAGTTTAAGTGGATAGAAAATTACTTAATCTTGAGGTTATCATACGTTGACATCACTAACATATACAAAAAAAAAAAAAAAAAAGTACTTACCGTGATTATTGCTTTGATGTTGTCATTAGTTAAGTGAAATTCAGAATCACCATGCTCTTGAACTTTCAAAAGAATATCAACTAGATCTTCATCTACTTTGCTCTTGTCAAACTCTGATTTTGCCTTGACACTATGTTCACTGATGATGTTTTCCAGTATCTTGTCCATTTCTTGGTGCACTCTACGTAGTTGATACCTTACTCCACTGATCCACTGAAGCAATTTAATGGAAGGAAACAGATCTGCAATATCAGCTCTTGTAGCCAATATTATAACCTTCTTGATAAGAGACATCAATATTTCTTGGTCTTTGGATCTCTTCCCAAAGGCTGCCCTTGAAGTTATGGCATAAGTTGATGAGTGAATGTTATCGGTAAGGTTAACCAGTGATCCTGCTTTGGAAGCAATCCAATCAATGAGATTAGAAATCTCTTCTTCTCTTATCGATTGAATAAATTGCACACGTTTCTTGCTCAAAATTTCCACAACAAACATTTTTCTTAGTTGTCTCCAATAATCACCATATGGTGCAAATACTATGCCTGTACAATCATAAGATATAATCTTTGCCGCTTGATAGTTACCCCTTGTTGCAAAGATACCACCATGAGTTTGCATCATATCTTTGGCATATTTCGGCGCAGAAACAACTATGGTGGAAATTTCTCCAACTTGTAGATGCATCAAGGGTCCATATTTTCTAGCCAAGTCTCTTAATCCATGATGGGGTAGAGTAACATAGCCAACAAAGTGGTGCAAATTTCCAATGAGAGGCCACTTCCATGGGCCTGGCGGTAGATTTAGAGTTTTGCGAGGGGTGTTGTATAACTTCCCTGCTTTTAACACCATGAAAACAAAGAGAAGAGCAAAGGTGGCAAGGATTGAAAAGAAGGGGAGCTCAGCCTCCGTGAACAACATATTAGTGGCAGCAGGTTTATGGTATGGAATTTCATGTTTTGTAGACCTTCTTAAATAATTCTCCACTTGTGCTTTGGGTAACACTTGCAGAATTTCTTAATGAAGTCAAAAGTACTATTCTTATTTTTAACATGTGCAAAGTTGACTTTGTGTTCATTATTTTAAGTCCATTTGCAGGGTATCTGCATCTCCACACAATATTAGTTTTGGCTTCTTTGTTTTCTTTTATAATTATTGATTGCAATAACATAATTTAAATCCTTCCTGTCACGTGTCAACCTTAAGTCTTAAATACTATAGTTAGACTCTTTCCTATCAGTTTAAGTTTTTAGGTCTGAGGGTAACTAACATGGTATTGGAGCTTGAAGGTCTCTGATTCAAACCCCCTCTCCCCCCTTTATCTCAAAATCATCTCATTACATATATTATACGGTATAAGGCGTGTAACATGTGTCTGTCATCTGTCATCTATCCACGTTACACGTGAAGGGACGTGTCACGTGTCAACCTCAACTTTTAAATACTATAGTTGGACACTTTCCTATCAACTTAAACTTTTGAGTCTAATAATAACTAACACTTCCCAAACCTAATGTGAGTAACAGCTAATTATTATTCATAATAACAATTATTATTGGCAATAATTATTATTATTCGCAATAACTCGTTTCTTCGAGCTAAACTCGTTAGTCTCGCAAATATTATTTTCTAAAATACTGTTGTCTTAACATGATAGGGACACTCGAATTTTATCTAACCTTCCATGCTCATATAAAATATTGAAGTAATGCAGAAGAAGGTGAGTAAAAGAAAACAGTCATAAAAATATTCAATATAGTAGGATGCACCATACACAATCAATGCAATCCCTTCTTGTAGTGCAATCACAACGAAAGATGCATGATCCAGTTGAATTCAGATATATCTCCAAGTTAAGATACTATCTAAAAAATATTATCTAGAATAACAATGTGTTAAATTGTATCCTTTTACATTTTTGCTGATCCCCTAGCTACCTGCAAAATTTCTTCATGCTGTCAAAAGTTCTGATTAAAATTAAAACCAATTTGTGGATGCCAGACTGTTTACACTGATCTGTTCTCCTTTTCATATTAAGGATTAGCTGAAATATTGACATTACTATAATTAATATTTTTAGCTTCAGTTGCAGGACATCTGCTGTGTGAATTTCCACCACAGCTACTCTGCTTTTACAGCAAAATCACTTAATTGAGTTGAACATACTTATGCTATATTTGTGGCCTGCCTTGCAAGCCTTAAGCATATATTGGTTTAATGATATGTTATCAGAGCTGGCTTTCACTAAGGATGCGGTATATAAGGTTATTAATCAATTTGTTGGTAAACATTGTTATTTATAGATATTATTATTAATATTTTTTTATTCCCACAAATATTCTATTCCATGACTCATTATAATGGCCTCAAAACAGAAAAAAAATTGTACCACTTATGATCTCAATCTTGTTATACATCATCGATAGTTTAATTAAACAAACTTAGAGAATATTAAATGCTTTATAATAGAGCCAGATTGAAAACCGGAAAACTCCCTCATCCAATAATTTTCCTTATCTTTCTCGCACGAGCTTTCAAAAATTTAAATCCTTAATTGAACAATATTAACTCAGAATTCCTTTATAAATAAGGGGAGAAAAGACATAATTTAAATTCCATATGGCAATTAGTACCTTCTAAGCGATCATTATAATGTATCATGTATCTCTGATAACTCATATGACAATTAGTACTTTTTGGAGTGATCATTGTAACGTATCATATATCCCTCATCAGTCTCTCTAAGCATCTTTCCTTCCAATGGATGCCCCTACTTCATTGAAATTCGATGAACTTCTTGTTGATGTGTTATGTCAGAAATCAAAATCATGGCTCTATACAGGCACAACAAAATTCAAATTGTCTGTTCAACTCACAGGAGTTTAGTGAAGGCCTCTTTGGGGTAGCATCCACAACCCTCCACACACCCCCACCCCACCCACACCAATAAATATATATATATACACACACACACACCCCAATATATATATATATATATATATATATTTCAATTTCTTGCGAAAGAATTAATCTTGATCAAATTAGAAGTGAAAGTTTTTTGTTTCTTCTACAAAAAGGTTTTCTAAGTTAATTAAGAGATGTTTTTATTGTACTGGAGAGCTATTATGAATATCCTACGAACGAGGGTTTGTGCATGGTGAACTTCAATTTTTAAACATCTCTTAAGAGTGCCAGTGCACTCTGTGGACATAAGAGATTTCTTGAATCATGTAAAATCTTGTATTTCTTTATTTTCTATTTGCTTTCTTTGATTTTGTATTCTCTTGTTCAAACACTTCCAAGAGAGAAATGAAGGAAAATTGATGCGAACCCCGTATATAAAAATAAGACACCCATGATTAAATTGAAATATAACCTTTAGAAAGATTAAAGGGTCATTTGTTTTTTTATTTGCAGACTAAACAGTACCTGCTGAAGACTGAAAACTGAATAGTGTCTGAATGTAAGCCCTCACCCAGATTTATTATTTTATGGTATTAGAAATCTTCGAATTGAGTTACGGTCGAATCATATAACTCCAGTAGTGTTATCTAAAGTTTATTATATTTGCGTATCGTAAGTCGGATGTCGTTTGGTTGACCCCGGTACGATTACAAAGTGATTAGGAATGGATTATATATTTTTGGACATTAGTGAGATTATTGAAAGTTTGAGGTAATTAAATGAAATTTTCTTGAGGGACTAAATTGTAATTGAGTATAAATATATATAAAAATGGATTTTTGTCTCATTAGGAGACATTTGTGTCGAGAAAGAAAAGAAAACCAGAAAGGAAGAAAGAAAAGAGAGAAAGAAAAAAGAAAAAGAGAGAGAAAGAGAGAGAGAGGGAGAGAGAGGAAGATCTGGTTCGATTTTCACCGATGTTTCTTCAGGAAAGTTGTTCCTCGTCATCTCCTCTAGCTAACCCAAAAATTTGAAGCGAAAAGATCGCCTAATAGGTGAGTTATTTCAGTTTGAAGTTTGATAGTTTATATGAAAATCCATTCTCTCTCTTGTTTCTTTTTCAAATTTTAGTTTAAGGATGATAAGAGGGACTTGTAAGGATGATTTTGATGTGATTTGTGAGTGATTTGATGGAAGAAAAATAGATGAAAAAGAGAGAGAAAATAATGGTGAAATGGGTTTTTATGAGATCTGATTTTGTTTTCGATTCTAAGGCATTAGATAGATATTTTAGAGGTTAGAAAATAATCTTATGAAGTTAGATTTCGAAAATGAAAAGTTTATGATTGATTTCGGAGCTAAACGAACGAGTTAAAGGGTATTTTCCCAAATCCTTCCAAATACGTTTATTTAACGTTTGAAACTATTTATTTAATCATAGTTGGATGTTAGAACGCTAGAGGATTGATTTTTGAAGTTGTCGAACGTTCGAAACGAAAAATGATTTTTATTAGTAAGCGAAATAGAGCGAATTTCGTGTCGAGCTTCCGACGATGAAATTAAGTATACTGAGGTATTCATAGAAAAGAATAAGTAGGATTTATGTAAAGAAAACGGATTTCGAAAGTCCTGATTTAATAGAAATTGAAATACTAAAGTTTAGGCGTTAAAGGGTATTAATAGAGATAAATGAGATTTTTATTGATTTTAATGTTATTTGAATCAGTTAAGTGACTCTAAATGGATATTTGATGTTTTAGGGTAAAAGCGGAGAGTTCCAGAGGTATACGGAGGAGGATCAGATTATATCCGAAGACGTATTGTGAGTGGAACTACGAGTTTTTAAAGTTTATATTTTTTAAAGTTTATTTAAAGTTAAAAGAATTTTTTATGAATAGTTATTTATTTATTAATTGAAATTATATTATAATTTTAGCATAAAGATTTTAGTTTATCATTTATGTGTATGAGAATGTGCTAGAATTAAAAATTTTAGGTTTATTGCCTTGAGATTTAGAATATTTTAGTGTATTAAGAAAAAAGAGATTTTAATAGCCTATGGTTTACCCTAGTCCCAGTTTAATACCCGACCGAATGCCCTATGCGTGATATGGTAGATGAGAGGAAGTCAGTCAGTGAGATTTGAGTCTAGTCGACTCTTGTGTGAGCGAGGCATGAGTGATCCGTATACACGTATAGGGTAGTGTAGTCGGTCTGCAACGTGGGCCCACTTTCGACGACTACACATGGTAGATTCCCACTCCTAGTGGTTAGCTAGATTTTATATGCTACCACGCCAGGAATAGATATTCCATGGGTTACCATTTAGGCAAGTATTAGAAAAGATTTTAAGACAATATTTCAGAAAATGTTTTAGAAAAATATTTTAAAAAATATTTTAGAAAATATTTTAATTTTAGAAACTGTTTTTAGGAGAATATTTTACTCAGAAATGAGTTTTAATTTATATAAATTATACCACTCATTGAGTTATACTCATAGTTTTTTTTAAATGTTCTTTTTAAAAATTCTCCCACAGGCGCAGGAGCTAGTCGTCCAGTCGACGAGATTCATTCAGACGTGTAGGCGGACGCATAGGACGACACCTACTACATGTATATCTTTTGTTATTTTGATTATGCATATGTTCATGTATATAGTTATAAATATTTTAAAGAAATCGTGGATGCTTTAGTTAAAAATGTTTTATTTAGGTTTTCTGAAATTCAGTTTTCAGATTTTATTTAACTGTTTGTGGTTGTGTTGTGAGAAATGAGCCGGAGGCTCTGGAAGTTGAGAAATTGATTTCATAGAAGTGTTTTATAAATTGTATTTGAAACTTACAGGGTGACATAGTTTAGAAAATAGACGGCATGCTACGGAAATTTTTATTAAAAAATGAAAAATTTCTATCACTGTCACCTTGTAAGAGAATCTAAAATATCTAGTGAAATGAGTTTTCGGTGTCCTGACAGGGTTCCTCCGTGCTGAGTATAGGGTTCGTGGGAATTCTTTCGGGGTGTTACGGGGTCTTTCTCGGGTCCAGAGAAGGGATTCGGGAAGGGTCTCGTCACTGAAATCTGAAATCTGAATAACATGTTTGTTTTTTTTTTTCTTTACATTTGAATATATGATAAACTTGTTTGTTTTTTAAATTTAAAATTGTCTGAAAACTAGCAAGTTGACATTTATACCCTTTTTACTATTTGTTATTATATAATTTTAATTAATTTAATATAAACATTTGAAAATAAATAATTTAATAAATTCTAAATTTTTTTTATGTACATATTAATAATATTTCATTCATGATTAAAATATTATTAAAAAAACATAGTAGCATTAGTCATATTTATATTTAAATATGTTAATATATTTAAGAAAACAACTGAAAAAATGAATGTTTAAATTGTAAATCAAAGTATATTAGTTCAATTCAAAGACAATTTGAGATGAGGTGTATTTAGGTTTTACTTTTTAAATATATTTTTTGTAAGTATCAAGAGAAAAAAAAATTGAGTAATATAAAATTAAGATAAATTTGAAATTATTTTATTTTAGAGAGGATAGATTTGGAATAAAAATTTTGAATATCATTAAGTGATTTGCAATTAAGTGATAAGTCAAAAATTTTTACTTAATTTTTTCAATTGTTTTTTAGTAGTTTTAAATGGTTTGACTACTTAAAAAAAAAAACGAAAACAACTTAATAGGTGTAATTCAACACTATTAAGTCTTAAGTGGAAAAAACAAACGACCCCTAAAACAAGTTCATAGAAAAATGAATTTTAACCTATTGATTATATATCAATTAAGAACCAAAGTTATAAAAAATTTTGACACAATGATTAATTAGAACTCAATCAAGAAACAAAATTAGCAAGAAGGACATTGACCCTACGCTTGAGACATAGATAAAAATGTGGGAGATAAGTCATGATTTTGATCATCATAAGCATAACTTGATAAAATTACATGTTCATGAATAACAAAAGAGAATTAAATCTCTTTTCTTTTAATCAACAAGTTGGCTACATCCTCATTGTTATATTTGTTTAGGGTTACAAGTCTTTTATAGGCAAATAAATAAAACCATATCATTAAACCATAGCCCCTTAATAGTTGGACTCACTAAATATACTCATGAGTTTAAAATTGTTAAACATAGGTTCAAGTTAATTAAATATTTTAGCCTAATATATAAATTAAGAGCCAAAATGAAATTAAATCAACTAACTTAATTTAAAAACTTATTACAATTGAAATAAACTCGGTCCAAATTATTTAAAACTCAATTAACTTTAGTTTGCCTCAAATTGCCTTCAATTGGTGCTCAAAGCGTTCAAGATTAAGTCCAATAACCTTCAAGATTAGTTCGATTATCTTTAATTGTCTCATTGTCTAACTGTCTTATCATCATTCATGATTGCTATCTTGGTTTCCATTAAAAGTCCTTGACATCTACAAGAGGGTAGGGTCCTGGCATCATCTTCCTCACCTTGAAAGTACCAAATAGCAGCAACGTCTCATTTTAGCCATGCAATAGTGATGTTCATTTTGCTTCTTCGTCAGTCACTGCTTGGCTCAACGTCCTTATACTTAGCATCATGAAGAATGAGAAGAAGAAGAAGATGTTGATCACTCTTCAATGAAAAACCATCCCCATTTGTCTGTGCCCTCTTTGGAAATTGAAATTTTCAGTAGTGAAAATCATAATCCTGATTTTTCAAATGCGCTTTCTCCTAGATTATTTGAAACTCACATCCTATGGGAAAAGCTCGCAGCCTCTATCAAAAACAATTTAGCTACAACATTGTATATATTACTCGTGACCCCTAGGTAAGGACTTATTCTTGTGATTGTGTCATTTTTCTAACGCAAACGTATGAATAGAAGCCTTTTGCATGATATCCATATGGACTTTTCTATGATAATGTTTTGGGTTGTTGGAAGGAACATATGTAGAAACCTGATAATATACCTTTATTGAAATACGAAGAGAAGAAGAGAGAAGTCTCTTGATGAGTAAGCATACGAAGCTTTTTACCTATGCAGTGTTAAATTATTCTTCACATTAATTATTTGAATTATAAATCTAGAAGATCTTTTGGGTAATTCACCAAAATGAAGGTTTGTGTGTAATAATCCAATCTTGATCCTTTCACGGCTTAAAATCTAAAGTCTGATTGTTTGCTTATATAGAAAATTTCACTAAACGACATAGCCAACATAAGCAATTGACTTTCTTTAGACTGAACTGAAATGGACAAGTGCTAATTTTCAAGATGCTATTCTTTATTATTGTTTTTTCTAGTCATGTTCCATGTCATCAACAGTTCATTAAACCAACATGATAGTGTGGCAAACTTTATTGACCGGGTCACATTTGCCCAGCCAATCAAGAAATCTCAACTTAATTTTACCGTTGCTATAAAAGATAAAATATCGTTTTCAAAAAAAAAAAAAAAAAAGAATAAAAATATCAATTCAAACAGTTAAAATCGTTGTACAACTTGCTCTGTTCCTCATGCTGTCAGCTAAATAGTAGCAAATTCTGGTGTTGTCATAAACCCATTAAATAAGGATTGTATTAAATAAGCTCCTAGAGACAATACATTAATTATAAATGGAACTGCACAGACTTTCAGATTTTTAATTTTTTTAAAAGTATTATTTATGAATATTATCAATTGAATTTCTTTTATATATATATATTATCAATTGAACAAACGTTTAATTTAAACACGTTATCGAATTGAATAAACTGTCTCTAGCTTCAAGTCTATCACACCGTCATATTGGATGGTAATGGAAAAACAATTTATTAATATATAACATTATCAAATCGAATATGCTATGTCCGCCACCAAATCCATTACCACCAAGATATACTGGGTGATGATTAAAACAATTTGTAAACGCATTAACAGTACACCTTTGATTAACGTGCCCTCTATAGGACCCAAGAAATAAAGCAGCCTTTTTCATTACTGTTGCTGACTTTTAAGAGAACGAAGAAAAGCCTTATTGTTTTCAAAAAAATGAAGAAAAGCTTTATTTTTTAGCTAAAAAACAGCGAAAACACTCCACTTGAGAGAAGCATATTGGAATAGCTATTGCTTCCTGAGACAGAACTGAAATGGCTACACTATATATGTTAACATTTTAGGCCTATGCCAGATCTGAAGGTCGATAAGGAATGGGAATCAAGCACAGAGAATCTCTTCTTCTAACCGTCTCGGTAATGGTCTCGGTCATGTCCAGTTCTTCAGCCTGTATTCCTGGAGGGAGTTTCCAGTCAAAATGATAAAGCAACATTGCCAGTGGAAGCTCGGTGCTTGCAAGGCCAAATGACATTCCAGGGCAAATTCTCCTACCAGCGCCAAATGGGATATACTCAAAATTTGTCCCCTTATAGTCAATAGGAGAATCAAGCCACCTCTCTGGAATAAAACTCTCGGGCTCGGTCCAATATTTTTGGATCTCTACCTATTGCCCAAGCATTAATAACGACTTTGGTTTTAGCGGGTACGTCAAAACCATTAACCACACAGCTCTCTCTACTTTCCCTTGGAACTAACAAAGGAGCGGTAGGATGTAATCTCAAGGTCTCTTTTATAATCTGCTTCAAGAATTTCATTTCGTTGATGCATGTCTCATCGATGATACCTTTTCTATCAAAAACTTCCCTCACCTCAGCTTGTGCCATTTTCATTAGTCTAGGATTTTTTATCAATTCAGCCATTGCCCAGTCTATAGTTGTGGCAGATGAGTCGCCACCAGCAGAAAAAACATCCTGCAAGAAATTTATAAAAATATATGTTTTAAACCTGTTATGCAATTGGGACACAATAATAAAGTATGAAAAGGAAATGAATAATATAAAAAATTATAGTGATTTAACGGTGTGTCTACATCTACTTTGTATGGCTGAAATAAATTTTTAACCATTAAATTTTCAACAGAGTTACATTTGATAATATAGCTGATAATAAAACCCTAATCATGAAAGTGTCCGTACAAATTACATATCATACTGTACTGTATGTAATTTTGCTTCAGGTCCAAGTTTATCCGTCCATTTGCCCCATTACATCAACTAACCCCACATGCTATATATAAATATATATATGAGCCATATAATCAACTAAATCATTAAAAATTCATGGAGTTTCAAAGTATAAGTTTATTGGAAGAGAAATAAATTTATGAAGCAATAAAGATGTAGAAAAACACTCACTGTAATTACTGCTTTGATGTTATCAGTAGTTAAGTGAAATTCAGGATCACCACGCTCTTGAACTTTCAAAAGAACATCAACCAAGTCTTCATCTACTTCACTCTTGCTATTCTCTAATCTTGCTTTGTCTTTATGTTCACTGATTATGCCGTCAAGTATTTTGTCAGCTTTTCCGTGCAGCCTTTCTAAACGAGGCCTGATTCCACTGATCCATTGAAGCAATCCAATGGAAGGAAACAGATCGGCGATATTCAATCCTGCTGCCAATATCGTAGCCTTTTCGATACACGACATGAATAATTCTTGGTCTTTGTATTTCCCACCAAAAGCTGCTCTTGAAGTCACACCATGAGTTAACGAGTGAATTTTCTCAGTGAGGTTAATGACTGATCCTGCCTTTGAATCAATCCAACTAATAAGATTAGATGTCTCTTCTTCTCTTATTGATCGGAAGGATTCGACACGTTTCTTGTTTAGAAACTCCAGCATGCAAAGTTTTCTCAGTTGCCTCCAATACTCGCCATAGGGTGCAAAAGCTATATCAGTGCAATCATAAGTCATGATCTTAATCGCTATGTTATGACCCCTCGATTCAAAAATGGCGTCATGAGTTTGCATCACTTCTTTGGCCACCTCCGGAGAAGAAACAACAATAGTTGAAATTTCTCCCAACTTTAGATGCATCAAGGGCCCATATTTCTTGGCCAACTCTCTCAGCCCTTGATGGGGCATAGAGCCGACAAGTTGGTGCAAATTTCCGAAAATAGGTAATTTCCATGGACTTGGAGGCAAATTTAAAGCTTTCTCTGGGGTTTTGGATATCTTTCCTAGTTTTAACACCAAGAGGACAAAGAGAAGAAAGGTGAAAGCGATTGAAATGAAAGAGAGTTGATCAATCTCCATGAGCAACATGAATCAAGAGAATGATATGAAAATTTAGCCCTATAGAGTATTATTGGCCACCAATATTTGTGCATGCATGCATGTTTTGGTCCTTTTATATTGTTTTTTGTCACTTCACGTTTTATGGCTCGCCTTTTTTGAATTAAAAGGATTTGACCTTCCATTTAAAATAGTTTTAGTATATAACAATTCAAGCGGGGATCATGGAATTGGAGCAAAATTTGAATGACTGGACTTGGCAATTGTGATTTATGACATTGGAATTCTCTGACTGATCCAATTGCTCAATTAGATTTGACCATTAGCATTATTTGCTTTCTCATTCCAAAAGTTTCGACTCAATTATATTTGACCATTTACATTTGAAAGTATGCTAAGACACGAATTGCTAACAATATTTTTAAGTTGCTGGATCATCCAACTGCTCTCTCAATTTAACTGTTAATTCAATGACCATGATCATATTAAAAAATCAACATGGTTAATTGTCTAAGATCAACGGTATCTGATTGGTAAACACTTAAAGTCTTAAACAGCTTTACCTGATATTTCAGATATGTTAATTTTTCGTATTTTATTACAAAAATTATTTTATTTTTGAAATAAAATATGAAAAATATATTAAAAATTTTAACAGTTAACAGATCAATTGTTTTTACTTGTTATTTAAAATAATTTTTGTAATGTATACATTAAAATTTTATTCTTCACTTTTTTCTATACAACAACGTATTTATATTTTAATTGATACAAATTAATAAATATTTAATTTTTTATTAAATTATTACACTTGATTGTTATATATATTTTTACTTTTTATTTGTTTCTGTAAATTGTAATATATTTTTTTACACTATATACAGGGTCCTTCGCATGTACAATAAGCATCCCATATCCCTGTAAATCTATTTGCATTCCAAAAGAGCTCATGTACTCTTATTCGCATCCCCTCTCCTAGCGAACTCTGCTAAATCCAACTCTCTCTGCAATAATATAACCGTATACGTTGTTGAGGAATTTCTGCAGCAAGCAATCACTTTGTGTCAATTCCTAGAGAAGTTCCTGCAGCAATGATACAACATATGAAACTTGGAGATAATCCTGTAGCTGATCTGTCTCTATAGGAAACACACTTGCAGCTCAAAATTGAAGGAACAGCTCTGCTTGTGCATGATGCAAGCCAACATCAGCTGAGTTGCAAACCAAGCTGATTATATCTCTAATTCAACTTAGCTGAAGTCATTTTGATTAAGAATCTAAGTCACCAACAAGGGAGGCAATTCTATTGGTCAAAGCCTAACTAATTAGTTAGAATTAGTTAGTTAGTTGATGAGAATCTTGCCATGTGGCAAGCTGTCAATACTTGTATATAAAGGTTGTAAAATGTAATCACCCAGCATGATGAATGTATGATCAATGATTTCCAGGTTTTATCTTTCCTTCTTTGTTTTCATGAATGCAAAGATTCTCTAACTTTCGCATATGTAACTATTATCTTTTGAGTTGAATTATGTTACAAACTCGCTCGCCTAATTCGTCTTTTCATCTCTCTCTTATATCTCTATTACTTTGCTATATTTATATATGTTTATTCTATTTGTCTTTTTGGTTATCATATTAACAATGTTGCCAAATTCCGTCTAACTTCCTCGAATTTTTCATTATTCACTGCTTTATGTTAATGTGAATGTTGACCGATTTTTTACTTTATGAAACTTTAAAACCTCATAAAAACTCTAATGGACATATATTCACAAATAGATTCATCGGTATCATATCCATAAAATATAATAATCAAATTTAATATTGAATTCATTAAAATGTCGTTCTTCTCAAATGGCTAGCACATTTTCCTTTTATATTCATGATAGAAGTTCGAATACCATCATAGGAATTTACTAATATATAAGGAGGTTTTATCCATTGGTAGGAGTAGATATCACCTTATGTGATTAGAGTATTTTGGCTATACATGTAGTGTACAGCCAGTATTTTGTAATTATATAAAAAAATAAAAATCAATCATTTTATTAATTGCAGAGATGATGTTTTTAATTCTATTATGATAAGTCACAGAATATTAAGAGGGTATGGAGGAAACTTGAAGGACACTAAAAAATATGTTCTCTCTTTTAACTTGGAGGCTGTCTTCGAAAATAATTAGAAAACCGGTCAGCATTGATTGTCTTGCGCTTTTTTTTTTTTTTTCCCTCAAAAAAATAGATACCTATCCATTCAAGGCAAAGAACACCCAAGAACACAGTATTTGTAAAAGCCGTAATTATTATTTCCTTTTACGTTTATAATAGCACTTTGAATATCGTTATGCGAATTTACCAGTATAAATGAGGATTTTCTCTTTTGGTGGGAGTAGATATCTCCTCATGTGATTAGAGTTTTTTAGCTGTACAAGTAGTATGTATAGATTTATCATATCCCAACAATTGGTGTCAGTAGACTACAATTATCTCGTTACTATAAAATAGTTTTTAAAAAAACCAGTGATTTTATTAATTGCAGAGATAATTTCTATTTCTATTATGATGAGTGACAGAATATTAAGAGGGTATGAAGGAAACTTGCAGCAAACTAATAAATATGTTCTCTCTTTTAGCTTGGAGGCTGTCATCGAAAATAATTAGAAACCTTGTCAGTATTGATTGTCTTGGTTTTGTAAGAAACGATATATACCTATGAAGACTAAGAACTAAGTGAAAATACCCAAGAATACCATTTTTCTAAAGACAGTTATTATTATTATTTTTTTAACTTATACTAGTTTTATTGTTCTCACCAACAAATGCTCTAATGAGAACCAAAATGCCTGTCACCTTCTTATCATAATTTTTTTTTTCTTGAAAATGTAACATCTCTCCTTTTCAACAACTCAATCCCTAGTTGGCAATTCCATTAACATATCCCCTACTTGAAATCTCCATATTGGCCTCCCTCTTCTCCCTCTATAACCTGTCTTTAGTATCTCCAGCGTTCTTTGCAGAAGAGCAATATGCTTCTCCACGGAGTCGCTTGCTCCTCCACGAGCAGCATGATTCACGCTCCCCAAGGAGAAGTGTCAAACGCTCCTCCGACAAGGAGCAATTTACCAACGGTGGAGTATCTTTTTTAGATTCTAACTTTTTTTAGTGATACATGAGTGATTTTGAAGTTAGATGAGGTCATTTTATCTTAGACGGGCGGAGAAATAATAATGTTTTGAGAATGACCAAATTTAATAACAGCATAATGTTTTCGCCTTTTCTTTTCACTTTAAATCAACAATTTAATATATGAACTTTGATTTGTTAATTATAATATATTTTTAAAGATTGTAATTTATAAGTAACAAAAGCAAACATTTTGATAAATCCTAAACCAAAATAATCTAAATATCAACAATATGTCATTAATTAATTTTTTAAAGTGTAATATAATTTTATTTAACTATGCTTGGGGAAATTTTAGTTTCATATAATTATAACTTGAGTAATACTATATTATCCAAAAATTTGCCCAAATGATGTAAATTTTACCTAAATTCA
This sequence comes from Litchi chinensis, assembly GCA_019925255.1. Taxonomy (NCBI): domain Eukaryota; kingdom Viridiplantae; phylum Streptophyta; class Magnoliopsida; order Sapindales; family Sapindaceae; genus Litchi; species Litchi chinensis. The sequence goes on along the minus strand of CM034462.1, from coordinate 34,615,908 downwards.
TTGTCCAAATAATATGGTAAGCTCATATATAATTACCACATCATTAATACATCATCACAAAATTAATGTTGTAATTACAAATTAGTTTGTCACATCATTTTAGTAAAATTATTGGATAAAATTTTGAAAATTATAGCATTATTCTTATAATTTATACACAATACATGGTTAAAAATGAATATTTATGAGATATATTATTAAGATAAAAGTGGAAATAAATTAATTTTAGAAGGATTTGTTGGAAGAAAATATTTTAAATAAAATAAAATGATAACTTAGAAATTTAATTTTTTTTTTTTTTACTTTTAAATTAGTTTTTTAACATACTTCAAACATTTTAATACTTAAAAAAATAAACAAAAAAAATTTAAATAGTCTATTTGAAATAAGTTATATATATATATATATATATATATATTCATTAAAATGGAGGAACAATTTTTCTTCTTGCTTTAATATTTAGTCTTTCATGTAATTACCTTGAAACGGATTAGACTTGTTAGAACAAAAATTAGTATTCAAGAGGCCTAAAAAGTTAAGCTCCAAATTTTGATCTATCATAATTTTAGCCAACTAATTCAGATAATGAAGAATCTGATTCTGAAGATTTTCTTGTTTTTCAATTAAGAATTAAATGGAGGCTTGAATCGTATGCAAATTTTATATAAATAATTTGAATTTTTTAACTCCCAATTAGCCTAGGAATTAAAAACGGAAGTCTTGGAATAACATTTTAAAAATAAAGATTAAAAAGTAATCACACTTCTCAATGGAGACAAGGTTCAAGGTCATATTATTACTCCCCTAAGTCTGAGTCATTAAGGGAAAAAATAGAAATCCTTTGTAAATATGTTTAGCAACCGCTCGGTATCAAAACCCATTCTGGGCTTGTGTTTAAGCAAGTTAGAGATAATGGAACCCAGCCCAGAGCCATACATTTATAATGTTGCGCTGCATTAGTTGGATTTATTGTTCTTTTGAATCGTGATACTGGATCTCACATTTTAATTCAATGGCATTCAATTGGAAGTCTCCGCTTCATATCCTGGGCATATATTTATAGCAGCATTTTCTTGAAAAAAAATAAATAAAAAGATGCCAATTGCCAACAATTCAACAACAAAAGTTTTTTATTAGATCAAGCCATACAACAGAAATACGTTTTAACACTGCAGAAATTACCGACTATGGAACACATCACAACACCTTGTATTCGCAAGCATGGAGTTAGAGAACTTGATATGACATGATAGATTATTGAACACTTATTGCAACCATGACCATGAGGTAGAATAAAACTGCAGATGCGACATTTCTTTTGTTTTTTGAGTTTATGCTAAGGATGATAAGAAGTGGGGATCATCCATAGATCATTTTTTCTTTTGACTATTATGCCGAATTCCTCAGTCATATCCACATCTTCATGTTTGATTCCTTGAGGATGTTTCCAATCAAAGTGGTACAACAACATTGCAAGTGGAAGCTCAACATTGGCTACACCAAATGATATTCCTGGACAGATTCTTCTACCAGCACCAAATGGGATGTATTCGAAATTATTCCCCTTATAGTCAATGGGAGACTCAAGGAATCTTTCGGGAATAAAATCCTCAGGTTCACTCCAATATTTTGAATCTCTTCCAATAGCCCATGCATTAACAATCACTTTGCTTTTCTTTGGTATTTCAAATCCGTTAATTTCACATCTCTCGCTACATTCTCTTGGAAGTAACAAAGCACCTGGAGGATGTAGTCTCAGAGTCTCTTTTATAACTGCCTTCAAGTATTTCATTTCGTTAATGCCCAACTCATCGACCTTCCCCACTCTAGTGAAGACTTCTCTCACTTCGTTTTGCGCCTTTTCCATAGTATTTGGATTTTTCATCAATTCAGACATCGCCCAATTGATAGTTGTGGAAGATGTCTCACTGCCAGCACCAAAAATATCCTGCAAAAGAAAATTGTGAATTCAAAATATAGTTGACCATGCATTAAACAGAAATGGAGGAAAAAAAAGGCTCTCGATATAATATGAACAAATTCTGTATTTCACTGTATGCTAATTTACAATAAAGAGCCTAATTATAGGATACAAAAGAGAATAAAATATTCTGAATAAGGTAATAAAAAAATATTTACAAAAACATAAGCTTTGATACCAAAATAGAATATGAACAAATTCTGTATTTCATTATATGTTAATTTATAATAGAGAATCTATTTATAGGATACAAAAGTCAAATCTCCTGAATAAGGAAATTACAATAATACAATAAAAAAAATCATAAAACATGAAATAATATTATATGGAAATATATGAATTTGATTAATATGATAACAGTTTTAATATGGTTTAACTAATATCTCTTGCCTCCATGTAGGCACCTGTTTATCTTAAAGTTTTGCATAAGCAGGATCAGTTTGAATGTGCATATTAATGGCAAAGATGCTTACCCAGATTACCGCTTTGACGTTAGTGTTAGTTAAACGAAATCCAACATCATCACCATCCTCTTGAACTTTCAAAAGAACATCAAGCAGATACTCATTCTTTTCACTTCTATCATCCTTCAATGTTTTCATGCTCCTCCTATTTTCTTTGATGATGTTTTCAAGTATTTGATCAAGTTCATGGTGCATCTTCTCCAGCATTGATTTACTTCCAGTGATCCAATGAAGAAACCCCTCAATTGAAGGAAAAAGATCTGCCATACCAAACCCACTTGCCAATTTCACAGCTTCTTTAAGAACTGACAAAAACATTTCTTGGTCTTTGCATGTCTTCCCAAACGCAGCCCTCGAAGTGATACCATACGATAACGAGTAAATTCTCTGAGTAAAATTAATTGGTGATCCTGCTCTTGAAGCAATCCAATCAACCATATCAAACACCTCTTTTTCTCTTATAGATCGGTATGATTTGACTCGTTTCATACTCAAAAGCTCCAATGTGCAAAGCTTACGCAGTTTTCTCCAATACTCACCGTATGGGGCAAAGGCTATATCGGTAGCATTATAGCCCGTGACGTATGCCGCTAGAATGTAAGGCCTTGATGCAAAGTTTAGATCATGAGTTTGCATCACTTCTTTGGCGACTTCCGCTGAAGAAACAACAACGGTAGAGAGTTCTCCAAGTTGTAGGTGCATCAAGGGCCCATGTTTCCTGGCCAAGTCTCTTAGTCGCTGATGAGGAAGAGAGCCAGCAAGCTGGGGCAAATTTCCAATGATTGGTAATTTCAGTGGTCCAGGAGGTAGATTTATGTTTCTATTATTGTTTTTGGATCTCTTTCTTGTATTCAGGGCCAAGATCAAGAGAAGAAGAACATTGGTGACAAAGATTGAGAGGGAGGAGAATGTAAACTCCATTACAAAATATAGGACAACAAGAGTAGTAGAGTATATTTTGCCTGTCGCTAGTTACTCATGTAGTACACCTTTTATAGTTGGATCTCTAAAGGGTGAGTGAAATATTGTAATTTATAATAAATAAACAATGAAATGCAGCAAAATCTCAGGGTTGAAGAAGCAATTATGCTCTCTTTTAGGTGACCATATGTGGCAATTGATATGTATAATTATTGTTTTAACGTAAAATATGTTATTATCAAACACGTTTAGGTATTTTTTTTAATTCACGAAACTAAAATATAAGGGATCGTTCAACAAATATATATAAATATATATATTTTTCTAGAAACTCAATCATTCATACATGTGATTACAAAGATTGTAATATTGGGGATGGTGAGTCATTGTCATTTATAGGGTTACATATGATTTTACTATTTAAGATTGTAATCATAATGGTACTGCATCATTCATAATTCATGTTAAGGAAACTTATGATCTGAATAGTATCAAGCAATTTAATAATTCAGAAACTGTTATTATTAGAAAGATTGATAAGATGAGGTTACTGCTGTGAGAAAGTCCATTTAAAACTTGAAGTTTTTTTTTTCCTATTAATTTTAGAGATTATATATTATGAGATTAGCGTTCTTTATGATTTAATAATAGAAAACCTTCATCTACACTAATTTATTATACCATACTACATATGAAATTTCTATATATCGACGACATATTTACAGTTCTCTATCGTAGGAAAAAGATAAATTTTCGTCAATGCAATTTTTATCTAATATATACTTAGGTGGCAATATAATTAAAGTCAAAGAAATTGACTAAATAAATAAAAGATAATATTTGAGGGAAAATTTTGGACTACTGTTACCCAATTACAAAATAGTCTTTCTTGCATATCTGGTAATATATGAGTACGGTTGCCCAGATAATTGAAGAAAGCTGAATATATAATACAAAATTCAAGCACAAATAACCAAATTTTCCGTGTTCTTTTTAATTTTATTTCTACTATTGCCTGGGTGAAGTAGAAGGGTCGCTAGCTGAAGTAGGACAAATCGCAAGTAATTGTCGAATCTACAAAAATCTGTAGTGACAATGAAATATCGAAATTGTACCAAGTACACAATTATTTGACTGACTGATCATTTATCTCTTAAAGTCATGATGAAGACGACAAGCCCTTTTATTTTATTATTTCTTAACTTACTCTTATATGACGTCTTATTAAAGGTATTAATTTTCAGTCTAATCACCCGTTGGATGACACACAATAATATTATGATGCCCTGATACTATTATAATCTAGTATCAATCTGAAATCGAAAATAATATTGAAAGAAAATAGAAGTAATAAAATAAAAAAAAAAAATAGTGGATACAAGATTTATGTGATAAAATTCTCAATGTGAGAGAAACATCATCGGATCAAGACTAGAAGAATTCTATTAAACTAATAATGATAATACAACATTTATCTAGAATTTAGGAGAGAACTTAAGAGAAGAACTTCTAAAAAAAACTTAAGAATTTGGAAATGAAATGTTTGAGAGATGCATTATAATTGCCTATTTATATGCAAAGATGTAGAGATGCAACTTTTTTTTTTTTTTTTTTTTAAATACAAAGTTAGTGATAACCATCATATTATTTGGTAATAGCCACCACATTATTTGGTCCACCAAGTCAATACTTTAGATTTCACATTATTTGCTCCACTAAGACAACTAATGCCATATAACTCTACATATGCCTCCATTTATGATTTTGCCTTACCCTTATTTACGAATTTACCTTTAACATTCTCCTACTTGAAGTCATTTTAGATGATTTGTGTTATGTGTATTTTCTAGATTAAGTAATTGGGTTGGTAAAGCCTGATAGAAGCCCAATAAGTCAACCTAATGAAGTGACCTAGTAGACAAGACCCAAGCTATCAACGTCCAACCCATGTGAGCTTTGCAGCTCGCACCAGCGAGTTCGTATCAGCCATTGTTTACAGGTCGTAATAAGCATTACTTAGTGCGCACTACGCATAGCTCGTCGCTCAGCGAGATACAACTCAAAAGTCGTCTAATATGGTTTACAGCTCGCTCGGTGATCAGTTAGATACGGAAATCTTTCAGAAAAGGCAGTAGCCCAAATTGATCATGATTCTTCCACCAGAATTGGAAATAAATTCAAATTTGAACTCAGTCAATATGATCTCGGATTTTACGAAACAATTTCCTGATTCAACGCCAACTGATTAGGAAGTGTAATTAATTCAAAATTTCTTTTCCTAATTTATCTCTACCTAAAGTGTAACGTTTCTTTCTCTATAAATAGATGCCAAAACTCATAGTAAGCAGACACAAAAAATATTATACTGTTACTCTGCAGAATTATTGAGAGAATAGTTAGACGTAGGCACACTTACCGAATCACGTTAAAAACTTTGTTTTCTTTATTCTGTTTTTGTTCTCCGCCATCTGTTTGTCTTGTGCTTTTTGGTTTTACTTTACATTGATTGCAGGTATTAGGTTGTAAACTCTCATCGACTAGAAATCAACATCGACAATTTGATTTATCCTTCTAATCTTTGATCAAACTCCTGTTATTTATGTTTCTCCAAGACTCTATGAGGATCTACACTAAATAAATTTATCGGTGTTTATAGGCTTGGTCATTGCATCTGCTAGGTTCTCCTTAATGTATATCTTTTACATGTCTACATTACTTCTTCCACTACTTAACGAACGAAATGATATTGGAATCCTATGTGCTTTGTTTGGGAATGAAAAGCTAGATTTCTTGCAATATACAATGTGCTTTGACTATTACAAAATAAAAAAGTTTTCTATTGTTTGTGCCCAAACTCCTCCAGTAACCTTTTAATCCAAATTGCTTCCTTACAAAACTTGTATAGCTATCATATATTTTGCTTCTGTTGTAGACAAAACTACAACTGTTTATAACTTTGATATCCAATTCATAGCTCCTCTTACAATTATAAATACATAGCTTGTAGTAGATTTTCTTTTATCGAGATCTCTTGTAAAATCTAAATCCGCATAATCTCTGATAATAAACTTTGATCCTCCATAATATAATATAGCATCTGAGGATCCCCTGATGTGTCTCACAATCCTCTTCACAGCATTTCAATACTCTTTACTAGGATTCACCATATGTCAACTAACCACTCTTACTGCTTGTGTAATGTCTAGTCTTGTACATATTATAGTGAAGATTAAACTTTTCACTGGTGATGCATACGACACTGGAGACATTTGCATTCTCTTTGCTTCATTGCTAAGACTCATACCTGAGGATAATTTGTAATTCACAGGAAGAAAGGTAGAAATTGACTTACAATCTTGCATGTTGAAGCAGCATAAGATTTTTATTAAGTAGTTTTCTAAGAAAGCCAAATCTTCTTATCCTTTCTGTTTCGATAAATTTATATCTCTAGAATCTTGTTTGTTGGTCCCAAATCCTTCATATCAAACTCCTTAACCAACTTTGCCTTTAATTATTAGACTCGATCTTTGTTAGGGTATGCTACTAACAACTCATCCACATACAACAGTAAGGTAATGAAATCATCACTATCTCCAAACCTCTTGTAGTATTTACAATGACTTGAACTAAATTTGTTGCATCCGGGGCTTACAATGAAGAAATTAAATTTCTTGTACCAACATCTTAGTACTTGTTTAAAACCATATAGAGATTTCTTTAACCTATAAACTAAATTCTCCTTACCTTTTTCAGCAAAACCTTCTGATTAAAACATATAAATTTCTTCTTCAAGTTCTCCATAAAGAAATGCAATTTTTACATCTAACTATTCTAAGTGTAGATCAAATGTAGCACACATTGCTAGGACCACCCTTATTGTTGTAAGTCAAACCACCAGGGAAAATATCTCATTGAAATCAATATATATATATATATATATAGCATATCCTTTCACTACCAATTTTGCACAATATCGCTCCATTTGGTCATTACCATCCTATTTGATCTTAAAGAACCATCTATTTCCAATGGCTTTCTAACCTTATGGTAGAGGTACAAGTTTCCATGTCTTGTTTTTGTGTACAACTTCAATTTCTTCTTGCATTACTGTCATCCATAGAGGTGCATCTGGACTATTTGTATACTTCATGGAAAGTTGAAGGCTCTTTATCCTTTATTAGAAAACAGTATGTAACATTGCTCTCCGTAACATACTCCGAGTGCCATACTAGTGATCTTCTCTCTCGAGTTAACCATTGAATTTTTGAAGCCTCAGTTTCTACTAGTTCTTATACTTCGTGCTCTAGTTCTACTTAAGAAGAACCTAAATTTTTATGTTCTGAATTATAAAACAACGGGAAGGGCCTCATTTTGTGCAACATATAACATATTGTAAATAATATATAGATATTATTTAACTATAAGATACATTCCAAATAATTTGTATAATTATTTATTATATAAGATATGTTCCAAATAACTTGTATAATTATATATTATTTAACTGTAAGATACATTTCCAGATACGCTTTTTATCTTTTTCCGAATGATTTGTATAATTGTGACGTATGCCGCTAGAACGTAAGACCTTGATGCAAAGTTTAGATCATGAGTTTTCATCACTTCTTTGGCGACTTCCGCTGAAGAAACAACAACGGTAGAGAGTTCTCCAAGTTGTAGGTGCATCAAGGGCCCATGTTTCTTGGCCAAGTCTCTTAGTCGCTGATTAGGAAGAGAGCCAGCAAGCTGGGGCAAATTTCCAATGATTGGTAATTTCAGTGGTCCAGGAGGTAGATTATGTTTCTATTATTGTTTTTGGATCTCTTTCTTGTATTCAGGGCCAAGATCAAGAGAAGGAGAACATTGGTGACAAAGATTGAGAGGGAGGAGAATATAAACTCCATTACAAAATATAGGACAACAAGAGTAGTAGAGTATATTTTGCCTGTCGCTAGTTACTCATGTAGTACACCTTTTATAGTTGGATCTCTAAAGGGTGAGTGAAATATTATAATTTATAATAAATAAACAATGAAATGCAGCAAAATCTCTAGCTTGAAGAAGCAATTATGCTCTCTTTTAGGTGACAACATGTGGCAATTGATATGTATAATTATTTTTTTAACGTAAAATATGTTATTATCAAACACGTTTAAGTATTTTTTTAATTCACGAGACTAAAAGATCATGGATCGTTCAACAAATATATATATAAATATATAAATATTTTTCTAGAAACTCAATCATTCATACATGTGATTACAAAGATTGTAATCTTTGTAAGAAGAAGAACTTGACTAGATGATAAAAGAAGAAGGCAGAGTTCAAGCTCTACTTCTATAGAGAGTCGAGAGATTTGCATAGAAAACTATCCAGAGAAAAGAGAACTTTTTCTTTTTGTCTTTTTCACTTCTTAAGCAAATATCAAGATTACACTTATATACAAGCCTAAACTTTTGATCTCAGTCATACAATCATAACTGAATCATTTACAACCATCGATCTCATTAACAAGCTAACTATTTGCTGAGGTAGAATTAAGTAGCCTTACATCCCCCCTCAAATAGAACTGAGGTGAAGTTACCAAGTTCAGTTTGGCACATAATGTCCAAAACCTGTTAGGAGAAAGAGGCTTAGTAAAGAGATCTGCAAGCTGATAAGTTGTAGAAATATATCTCACCTCCAACTGTCCTGCAGCAACTCTGTCTCGGAGGAAGTGCACATCAACATCAATGTGCTTTGTCCTAGCATGAAACACGAGATTTTGAGCTAAAGCGTTGGCACCCGTATTGTCACACCAGAGAATCGAGCAATGGGAAAGAGGAAAACCAATCTCAATAAGTAAAGATTGTAGCCAAATAAGGTCAGTAGAAGCTACAGACAAGGATCGATACTCAGCTTCAGTACTTGAGCGAGCCACTACTGTTTGTTTCTTAGAACTCTAAGAGATCAAGCTGTTACCGAGAAATACACAACAGCCACTTGTAGACTTCCTGTCATCAATAGAACTTGCCCAATCCGCATCACAAAAGGCCTGCAACTGAATATGAGAAGAGGGTCTAAACACAAGACCATGTCCTGCAGTACCCTTGAGATATCTAAGAATCCTCTTACAAGCTTGCCAATGTGTGATGGTAGGGGAAACCAAGAATTGACTCAATTTATTGACGATGAAACTAATGTCAGGTCTGGTATTTGTTAAGTACTGCAGAGCACCAATGACACTCCTATATAAAGTTGGATCAGAGAACAATTCACCATCATGAAGAGATAGCTTGCAGTTGGTGCTAACTGGAGAGGAACAAGACTTGCTGGCTAACATGTTGGTCTTTGACAGCAAATCAAAAATGTATTTGGTTTGTGTGAGATACAAACCAGATTCATCTCGAAATGCCTCAAAGCCAAGAAAATAGCCTACTGATCATAGAGTTTTGAGAGCAAAAGTGGTACTCAGCTTTGATATGACTTGTTGAATTTGCAGAGGATCATCACCTGTAATGAGGATGTCATTAACATATATGAGAAGTAAAGTTATATGTGAGTCATGACGTTTATAAAAGAGTGACACATATGACTTGGAATTGATAAAACCCCAGTTTGACAATGCTGCCTTTAACTTGTGAAACCAAGCTTTTGGAGCTTGTTTTAGGCCATATAGAGCCTTATTTAGCTTACATACAAAACCAGGCTTGCTTGCATCTTCAAAACCTGCAGGTTGGTGCATGAACACTTGTTCTTGAAGCTCTCCATTCAAGAAGGCATTGTTCACATCTATCTGCTGAATATCCCAACCTCGTGAAACAGCAAGAGCAAACATACCTCTTATAGTATAAGCTTTAATAACTGGACTATAAGTATCAAAGAAGTCTAGGCCAGGAGTTTGATGAACCCTTTGGCCACTAACCTTGCTTTGTACTTTAGAATGCTTCCATCAGGGTTGTATTTGGTTCTAAACACCCATTTGTTGCCAAGTACACTCATATCTTGAGAGAAGGGTATAAGAGTCCATGTATTATTTATCATCAAGGCTTTGTACTCTTCTTGCATTGCTGTTAACCATTTAGGATCTTTAAGAGCCTGTTGAACTAATGTTGGTTCTTATGAGCATGTGGCTATGTAGGCAGAAGCAATAGATTTTGATGATAAGACACCAGTTTTGGACCTGGTTAGCATGGGATGTACTGACTTAGGTGCAGTAGTAGTCTCTTTGTGTAACAAATGAAGATTTGTAGGTTGCATGGAATCAGGATTAGAGAGATCCACCACCAGCTTTGGTAAAGAAGAATTCTAAATTTGAGCAGAAGCATTAGAGCTAGAACGTATACCAGCAGAACTTAAGTCTAGTTTAGAGCCATGACAAGCCTTAGTAGTACTGGATCCTGGCTTACTAGCACTTTGAGATGAAGCCAACTGCAGCAAAGACAATGGTAAACTAGAAGAAGCAGCTTGAGTGTTAGTAGGTTGTGAAAAAAGCTGAGAGTAAAGAAACTCAAGTTCATTAAACTCTGCATGCCTGGAGATGTATACTTTTCCTGATGGATGAAGACATTTATACCCTTTATGAAGAGGGTTGTAACCAACAAACACACATTTAGTTGTATGAAAATCAAGTTTATGTTGAGAATAGTACCTCAAATAAGGAAAGCAGCTGCATCCAAACGTCTTCATAAAAGCGTAGTTTGGTTTCTTGTGAAACAACTTCTCAAAAGGAGATATCATCCCAATTACCGTTGATGGCAAATTATTGATCAAAAAGACAGCTGTGGAGAAAGCTTCTACCCAGAAATTTAGTGGCATCCTTGCATGAGCAAGCAAGGTTAATCCAGTTTCAACGATGTGTCTATGTTTCCTTTCAGATACACCATTCTGCTGATGTGTGTAAGGACAAGAAAACCTAGCTTGAATTCCTTGACTTCTCAAATAAGGTAGAAATGCAACATATTCTCCTCCCATATCAGTATGTACTGCCTTTATTTTCTTATTAAATTGCAATTCTACAAACTTTTTGAAGTGAATGAAGGTTTGCAGAGCTTCAGACTTCAACTTAATAGGATAAAACCATGTAAATCTTGACCAAGCATCAATGAAAACTATATAGTATTTACTGCCATCAGTAGAAGAATAAGGAGAAGGACCCCAAATGTCTGAGTATATTATTTCAAAAGCATCCTTTACAACAATATCATGTCTTACAAAAGGCATTCTATGCAACTTTCCCATCTTGCAAGAGTCACAAAATGGTATACCCTTTACATCAAAACTAAAATTCAAAGAGCCTAGAACCTTTTGTAGGACATGCAATGCTGGATGGCCAAGCTTTGCATGCCACAAACCTGAGTTAGTTTTGGCAGCAAGCTGAGCATCAAACTTATTCTTTCCTATACAATGATTGTTTGATGAGCCATCTTTCCTACTACTAGTACTAGTTGTATTATCTACTGATCTCAAGGCAGAATCATGAGATTTAAAAGTAAGATTTGCTAAGGCAGTACCAGAAGCACTCGAAGCTTTGCAACTTGTTTGAGTTGAAACAAGTAATCTAAGACTGTAAGCCCATCCTTGAGAGCTCCCTTGAGTAAAACTGTCCCTGTTTTCTTGTCCTTAAACACACAAAAACTTCCATCAAACTTAGCTATAATATCATTGTCCTTTGTTAGTTTAGATATACTCAACAGATTCTTTGTTATGCTAGGCACATGTAAGATTTGATTGAGCTTTATTGATCTCAAAGGCTTAGAATTTGTATGTAAAACAGTACTACCAGTATGAAGGATAGAAAGCTTGTTACCATTACCAACAGTAAGCTTTTCTTTCCCTTGATACTCTGAATGTATTGCCAGATTAGCTAAGTCAGCTGTAACATGATTTGTAGCCCCGTTATCTATGTACCAAGAGGGATCATTGACCACATTTGGTGAAGCAATATAAGCTGAGTGTTGTGCTATATTAGCTTGAGCTGGAGCTGCATTTTGACTGTTGAAATTATTGTTAAAGCTGCCTCCTTGCTGATTTTGTATGTTAGAACTACCAAACCAGCTTCGATCAAACCTTTTGTAGCATTGAAGTGCTGCATGTCCTGGTTTCTGGCACAACTGACAAAACACCTTTTGATTATTCCATCTCCCATAACCATTTCTTCCACCTCTGTTTCTTCCTCTGTTTGAGCCTCTACCAACCTGATATCCTCCTTTAAAACCTCTATTTCCATCATAAGTGCTTGCAACATTCACATTTGCTGAAGAGAAATTTACCTAAGAGGCTAAGTTGAGCTGTTCTATACGTTATTCATGCATCATGAGCAGATATTGTATATCTTGCAAACTCATAGTTTTGATTTGTGATGAAACTAACACTACCACTGGATCATATTCATGCCCTAAACCACTTAGCACACTCAATATCATTTCATGATCTGAAACTGGATGTCCAGCCGTTGCCAAAGCATCACCTATGTTTTTCAGCTTCAACAGATAGTCGCTAACTGACAGCGACTCCTTTTTGGTTGTTTGCAATTGTTGTTTGAGTTGTAAGACTCTCACAATTGATTGTTGAGCATAAAGCTTTTCAAGAATCAACCAAGCTTCAAGAGAAGTCTTCGAATGATTTACCTGTCCAAGAATTCCTTCACTGATGGTGGACAGAAGCCAGCAAAGAAGCAACTGATCTACTCGCTTCCAAGACCGGTACTCGGGATTAACTCGAGTTTCTTTAATCACTCCATTCTCATCACGATCTATAATAAACTGCTCTGGTTTTGACATACTTTCAGTGATGAAATCTTCCAATTCTAGGGCTCGAATAGCAGTTGTCACTTGTGCCTTCCAATTGACATAATTGAGCTCATCAAGCTTGATCGGCAAGTTGAAGTTTAGGGTCTTGGCTAGGGATTGAAAATCCATGCTTGTAATCAAAGAATCTTGATTGTTGTGAACCAGAGAAGATTGAGAATCAGATGACATAATGACGTTAGTCAATCATGGCTCTGATACCATGTAAGAAGAAGAACTTACTAGATGATAAAAGAAGAAGGCAGAGTTCAAGCTCTGCTTCTATGGAGAGTCGAGAGATTTGCATAGAAAACTATCTAGAGAAAAGAGAACTTTTTCTTTCTGTCTTTTTCACTTCTTAAGCAAATATCAAGATTACACTTATATACAAGCCTAAACTTTTGATCTCAGCCATACAATCATAACTGAATCATTTACAACCATCGATCTCATTAACAAGCTAACTATTTGCTGAGGTAGAATTAAGTAGCCTTACAATCTTGGGAGTGGTGAGTCATTGTCATTTATAGGGTTACATATGATTTTAAAATTTAAGATTGTAATCTTAATGGTATTGCATCATTCATAATTCCTGTTAAGGAAACTTAGGATCTGAATGGTATCAAGCAATTTAATAATTCAGGAACTGTTATTCTTAGAAAGATTGATAAGATGAGGTTAATCAATTTGTATTCTTCACACTTACATTTTAAAGATTTTAGTTTAAATCATCCCCCCTTTTCAAAATCGCAAATTTAATGTACTTATTAAAAGAAAAACAAAAGATTAAAGATAATTTAAGTAAATTTTAACACATAATGAAAGTATGACAATAATCATACACCAAACAATGGGACCATTTGAAGTTCACTACATTTTTTTTTTCTCCAACTGCTGTGAGAAAGTCCATTTAAAACTTGAAGTTTTTTTTTCCTATTAATTTTAGAGATTATATATTATGAGATTAGCGTTCTTTATGATTTAATAATAGAAAACCTTTATCTACACTAATTTATTATACCATACTACATGTGAAATTTCTATATATCGACGACATATTTACAGTTCTCTATCGTAGGAAAAAGATAAATTTTCGTCAATGCAATTTTTATCTAATATATACTTAGGTGGCAATATAATTAAAGTCAAAGAAATTGACTAAATAAATAAAAGATAATATTTGAGCGAAAATTTTGGACTACTGTTACCCAATTACAAAATAGTCTTTCTTGCATATCTGGTAATATATGAGCATGGTTGCCCAGATAATTGAAGAAAGCTGAATATATAATACAAAATACAAGCACAAATAACCAAATTTTCCATGTTCTTTTTAATTTTGTTTCTACTATTGCCTGGGTGAAGTAGAAGGGTCGCTAGCTGAAGCAGGACAAATCGCAAGTAATTGTCGAATCTACAAAAATCTGTAGTGACAATGAAATATCGAAATTGTACCAAGTACACAATTATTTGACTGACTGATCATTTATCTCTTAAAGTCATGATGAAGACGACAAGCCCTTTTATTTTATTATTTCTTAACTTACTCTTATATGACGTCTTATTAAAGGTATTAATTTTCAGTCTAATCACCTGTTGGATGACACACAATAATATGATGATGCCCCGATACTATTATAATCCAGTATCAATCTGAAATCGAAAATAATATTGAAAGAAAATAGAAGTAATAAAATAAAATAAAAATAATGGATACAAGATTTATGTGATAAAATTCTCAATGTGAGAGAAACATCATCGGATCAAGACTAGAAGAATTCTATTAAACTAATAACGATAATACAACATTTCTCTAGAATTTAGGAGAGAACTTAGGAGAAGAACTTCTCAAAAAAACTTAAGAATTTGGAAATGAAATGTTTGAGAGATGCATTATAATTGCCTATTTATATGCAAAGATGTAGAGATGCAACTTTTTTTTTTTTTTTTTTAAATACAAAGTTAGCGATAACCATCATATTATTTGGTAACAGCCACCACATTATTTGGTCCACCAAATCAATACTTTAGATTTCATATTATTTGCTCCACTAAGACAACTAATGCCATATAGCTCTACATATGGCTCCATTTATGATTTTGCCTTACCCTTATTTATGAATTTACCTTTAACATTCTCCTACTTGAAGTCATTTTAGATGATCTGTGTTATGTGTATTTTCTAGATTAAGTAATTGGGCTGGTAAAGCCTGATAGAAGCCCAATAAGTCAACCTAATGAAGTGACCTAGTAGACAAGACCCAAGCTATCAACGTCCAACCCATGTGAGCTTTACAACTCGCACCAGCGAGTTCGTATCAGCCATTGTTTACAAGTCGTAATAAGCATTACTTAGTGCGCACTACGCATAACTCGTCGCTCAGCGAGATACAACTCAAAAGTCGTCTAATATGGTTTACAGCTCGCTTAGTGATCAGTTAAATACGGAAATCTTCCAGAAAAGGCAGTAGCCCAAATTGATCATGATTCTTCCACCAGAATTGGAAATAAATTCAAATTTGAACTCAGTCAATATGATCTCGGATTTTACGAAACAATTTCCTGATTCAACGCCAACTGATTAGGAAGTGTAATTAATTCAAAATTTCTTTTCCTAATTTATCTCTACCTAAAGTGTAACGCTTCTTTCTCTATAAATAGATGCCAAAACTCATTGTAAGCAGACACAAAAAATATTATACTGTTACTTTACAGAATTATTGAGAGAATAGTTGGACGTAAGCACACTTACCGAATCACATTAAAAACTTTATTTTCTTTATTCTGTTTTTGTTCTCCGCCATCTGTTTGTCTTGTGCTTTTTGGTTTTACTTTACATTGATTGCAAGTATTAGGTTGTAAACTCTCATCGACTAGAAATCAACATCGACAATTTGATTTATCCTTCTAATCTTTGATCAAACTCCTGTTATTTATGTTTATCCAAGACTCTATGAGGATCTACACTAAATAAATTTATCGGTGTTTATAGGCTTGGTCATTGCATCTGCTAGGTTCTCCTTAGTGTATATCTTTTACATGTCTACATTACTTCTTCCACTACTTAACGAACGAAATGATATTGGAATCCTATGTGCTTTGTTTGGGAATGAAAAGCTAGATTTCTTGCAATATACAATGCGTTTTGACTATTACAAAATAAAAAAGTTTTCTATTGTTTGCACCCAAACTCCTCCAGTAACCTTTTAATCCAAATTGCTTCCTTACAAAACTTGCATAGCTATCATGTATTTCGCTTTTGTTGTAGACAAAACTACAACTGTTTATAACTTTGATATCCAATTCATAACTCCTCTTACAATTATAAATACATAGCTTGTAGTGGATTTTCTTTTATCGAGATCTCTTGTAAAATCTAAATCCACATAATCTCTGATAATAAACTTTGATCCTCCATAATATAATATAGCATCTGAGGATCCCCTGATGTGTCTCAGAATCCTCTTCACAGCATTTCAATACTCTTTACTAGGATTCACCATATGTCAACTAACCACTCTTACTGCTTGTGTAACGTCTAGTCTTGTACATATTATAGTGAAGATTAAACTTTTCATTGGTGATGCATATGACGCTGGAGACATTTGCATCCTCTTTACTTCATTGCTAAGACTCATACCTGAGGATAATTTGTAATTCACAGGAAGAAGGGTAGAAATTGACTTACAATCTTGCATGTTGAAGCAGCATAAGATTTTTATTAAGTAGTTTTCTGAGAAAGCCAAATCGTCTTATCCTTTCTGTTTCAGTAAATTTATATCTCTAGAATCTTGTTTGTTGGTCCCAAATCCTTCATATCAAACTCCTTAGCCAATTTTGCCTTTAATTCTTAGACTCGATCTTTGTTAGGGTATGCTACTAACAACTCATCCACATACAACAGTAAGGTAATGAAATCATCACTATCTCCAAACCTCTTGTAGTATTTACAATGACTTGAACTAAATTTGTTGCATCCGGGGCTTACAATGAAGAAATTAAATTTCTTGTACCAACATCTTAGTGCTTGTTTAAAACCACATAGAGATTTCTTTAACCTATAAACTAAATTCTCCTTACCTTTTTCAGCAAAACCTTCTGATTAAAACATATAAATTTCTTCTTCAAGTTCTCCATAAAGAAATGCAATTTTTACATCTAACTATTCTAAGTGTAGATCAAATGTAGCACACATTGCTAGGACCACCCTTATTGTTGTAAGTCAAACCACCAGATAAAATATCTCATTGAAATCAATATATATATATATATTTTTAGCATATCCTTTCAATACCAATTTTGCACGATATTGCTCCATTTGGTCATTACCATCCCATTTGATCTTAAAGAACCATCTATTTCCAATGGCTTTCTAACCTTATGGTAGAGGTACAAGTTCCCATGTCTTGTTTTTGTGTACAACTTCAATTTCTTCTTGCATTGCTGTCATCCATAGAGGTGCATCTGGACTACTTGTATACTTCATGGAAAGTTGAAGGCTCTTTATCCTTTATTAGAAAACAGTATGTAACATTGCTCTTCGTAACATACTCCGAGTGCCATACTGGTGATCTTCTCTCTCGAGTTAACCATTGAATTTTTGAAGCCTCAGTTTCTACTAGTTCTTATACTTTGTGCTCTAGTTCTACTTAAGAAGAACCTAAATTTTTATGTTCTGAATTATAAAACAACGGGAAGGGCCTCATCTTGTGTAACATATAACATATTGTAAATAATATATAGATATTATTTAACTATAAGATACATTCCAAATAATTTGTATAATTATTTATTATATAAGATATGTTCCAAATAACTTGTATAATTATATATTATTTAACTGTAAGATACATTTCCAGATATGCTTTTTATCTTTTTCCGAATGATTTGTATAATTGT